>OU015525.1:95851200-96003700 GCA_907165065.1 Caprimulgus europaeus | reverse complement strand
TGGCAGGGGGGTTGGGACTGGATGAGCTTTAAGGTCCCTTCCAACCCAAACCATTCTGTGATTCTGTGACGATCGTGATCTTCATTGTTGCACAATGGATGCAAATAACCCAATACAGCATTTTTCAAGGTAAACCAACTGTGACAAATGAAGAACGTTCTTTGATAATTTCAGCTTATCAAAGAATTCAACTGTCTTCTTCACAAAGATGCTGCACAGTCAGAGAAAAACAAGGATGTGTAAAATTTGTGTAAAGATGAAAGGAAGGAAGGGGCAGGTGGAACTACTAAAAATATTAGAGACCAGAATAACAGGGTAGAGAAGCAGAAGCAGCCAAGAGGGAAAGCAGTCAGAAGAAAGGGATATGCAATACAAAGCAGAGGACTGGTACTGGCAGAGTCACACTGAGAAACAGAGACCATACATACAGTAGGCAATTAAAACACAGTGAATCAAAAATATTTTCATCAGTTCCTTCAAAAAGAGGAAATAAACTGTCCAACCACTTCTGAATTAGAAAAAAGCTCTATGTGATAGAAAGAAAGAAAGAAAGAAAGAAAGAAAGAAAGAAAGAAAGAAAGAAAGAAAGAAAGAGCCTATCCCTAAGATGCTGAAGGCATCAGTAAGAATCTTATTTTCAGCTGAGTCACAAGTCATCTATCTTTGCTTTTATAAAAGAAAATATTTGAGTGGATTCCTTGGAGACTATGAGATTAAGAAAAGATTCCACAAAGTCTCTAAATCATAAAAGAAATGAAACTGAATGCTGTTTTGTATAAACAGTGTTTTGGGATACATTCCAAAAGATATGATGGGAAGGGAATTAGCTTTAAGAACATGAAGAGCAATCCACTCTTTACAAACTAATCCACAAACTAAACCATGTTATTTTCATCCAGTACAAACTGGAATGCTGATTTTAAAGCTAAATCTATCCACAGGCTTGCACTCTCAACTGAGGTTAAAAAAAAAAGAAGGGCAAAGATCATATTTGTTAAGAATACGACAAGCTTGGTACTTTAAGGGCAAAAATAGAACTAAGCAAATTATCTTAGTTATGATCATTATGTTCAGCGTATATCAAAACAAACACTATACCCTGATGTGTGTAGAACTTTCCTTTCCCTCTAGATATTCACCACAGTAGACTGAGATTTCCAGTCATGTGAATCATGATGATTACTGAGCCTCCAGGACTTCAGGAAATCCATCAGACCTCAGCTGCATAAATTAAGAAGTCTCAGAAATGAACACACACACAAGATCTGTTTTTCTGTACTTGCTCTACACAAAAAGGTGGCTAGCAAGCTAAACAATAATGCCTGCAAAGCATCCCAATCAAAGATGTAAATGTCAAGAATGTTCTGCAGGTCTCTGAAAGATCCTAGTTTTTTACATTTAAGACACCCTCATTATTATTAAATAATTATTATTATTTCATAATAATAATAATAATAAAAAAACCACCACCACCACCACCACCACCAATAATAATATATTTTGAACATACCCCCCACAAAAACTAACCTCTCTATTCCTCCTTATATAATTCCTCTCCACACTGGAAAAAATTGAGCAAATTCAGAAAAATATGAAAAGAATTGTACAAATTATAGAAAATTATGCAAAAGAAATAGTATATTGCTTTTACAATAATCACTATATTACTGCTTGTTCTATATACTGTTATATATCAATTATTTTGTTTAGAACTAAATTGTATATTGTTACACAAAAAAATCACACAGAATCCCAGAACTGCCTCAATTTGAAAACACCTTCAACGTCATCGAGTCCAATTATGAACCCAACACTGACAAGTCCCCAACTAACCCATGTCCCTCAGCACTGTGTCTACACGACTCTTCAATCCCTCCAGGGATGGGGACTCCACCACTGCCCTGGGCAACCCCTTCCAGTGCCTGAGAACCCAAAGAAATTCTTCCTCACATTCAATCTCAACTGTCCTGGGCACAACTGGAGGCCATTTCCTCTTGTCCTGTCCCTTGGTCCTTGGTTGAACAGACCCACCCCCACCTCTCTCCACCGTCCTCCAAGGGACCTGGACAGAGCCAGAAGGTCTCCTCTCAGCCTCCTTTTCTCCAGGCTCAACAACCTCAACCATCCATATTTTGCCTTGCAGTAGGACTGTAAACAGAAAGTGGTACCAGGTGAAGTAGAAATGTTGATTCAACACCCATGTCCCCGGTAGCACGGTACCATAGCACGGTGCAGACAACCTCTTTGGTTCCCTACTTGAGCAGGAGTTCAGCTGGGTGAGTCAGATGACGCACAGCGATGCGGCCCATCGCGCTAAATGACACGTCGCCTGCAAAGACCTATCGCATGACTTGGTATACCAACTGCATAATACATTTAATTGTTGCTTTCAGAACAAATTAGAAGTTAAAGCACAGGTTATTCTGGGACTTTAACTTGTGAATTGATAGCAGGCCACATCATGGAACAACTTATTCTCTAGCCCAGGGATAGAACAGCAAGGTAGATAAGCAAGTGATGATCTAATATTATTTTCCAGATGTCAAAGAAAATACATTAGGATCAAATTTGCTCTAAGGCTTGAGCCATCATGTGCATGCAAACCCAACAGGAGCAGTATTCGAGATAGAACAGTACTATGAAGCACTCAGTTGTATGAGAAACTAAGCCCAATACCTTAAACTGACCACTCTCAATTCCCCTTTTTTTGTTTGTGGTCTTTTTTTTACCCCCCCCTTTTTGATCACTTGTGCTTCAGTTTCTCATTTGTAGTATTACTATTTGATTACTGTTGGAGAGAAGAATATAAAGCAGAAGAGTATAAAAATAAAGAAAAAAATAAAATAGATACACTGCTATTTGAGAAGCACTGGTAAGACAAATAAAAATCCATATCAGGTGTCTAAAAAGAAGCAATTGCAGAGCATGCTGTAAATAAAATACAGGAGCATCCAAAAAACCCCTGGTACAACATAGTAGTTCCCATTAAATGAATTCTGTCCGCATACGCGCTCAAAGTAGTCAATCGAGACTCGCAGACTTACTGTTTTCTTATTGTTTTAGTAGAGTGGTATAAATCCAGTATTTTTCCAGTTTTCTATATATAAAAGAAATCTGAAAACCTCAGTTCCTTTATATGAAACTATATTTTTTTCCATACTAGTCTCCTGAGGATTGAAATCCCACTTCCACACTTTTGCTATTGCAGTTAGTGGAGTTACTGGCAACAACTGGAGGCAGATATTCTGGCTCAGAGCGAAGGACACGGAAATTTGGGGTTTCTTTGGTTTGCCAAAACACTGCTGACCATTTCCAAGCATCAATGTTCCTACGTTCTAAACTGGTTATGAAAGAACAAGGATGGCTCCTCTGACGTTCAGCCCTTTCTTTCCAACCTTCTCAGGCAAGATGTCTTTTGCCCTCCTTCTTACCTAACACTGTTCCACCCGTCTCCCCGAGACAGTCCAGTCTTTGGGAGGGGCTACTTCATTCTCTGGCTTTTTGCTGCTTTCCTTCCTTTGCACATGGAAAGAAAAATGCCAACATTACATTAAATTACATGTATTCCCTCATGGCCTGAGCCCAGCAATTTTCCTGTACACCAAGAGAGGGATTCTCATACTTCAAGGGAAGCTGACGGTTAAGCACTTTCTTGCATAGAAGCTCTAGGTAGAGGAGACAAACTAAGTTTGGGAACTACTTAGTACCTGTAGGTGACAGCTTTCTCAATTTTATCCCATACAAAGAAGAATTTTTAGAAGGTGCTACACAAACCCTTTTCTTTTTCTAAAACCTTGAAATTTAGGCTCTACAGAGGGATCTGGACAGGTTGGATCAATGGGCTGTGGCCAACTGTACAAGGTTCAACAAGGCCAAGTACCAGGTCAAGTCACAACAACCCCACACAACATTACAGGCTTGGGGAGGAGTGGCTGAAGACCTGCCCACCAGAAAAGGACCTGGGGGTGTTGGTCAACAGCAGCTGAACATGATTCAGCAGAGTGCCCAGGTGGCCAAGAAGGCCAAGGGCATCCTGGCCTGGATCAGAAACAGTGTGGCCAGCAGGACCAGGGAAGTCATCCTTTCCCTGTAGTGGGCACTGGTGAGGTCGCATCTCAAATACTGCGTATAGTTTTGGGCCCCTGACTCCAAGAAGGACATGGAGGTGCTGGAGCGTGTCCAGAGAAGGGCAACGGAGCTGGGGAAGGGTCTGGAGCACAAGTGTGCTGAGTTCCCGGCTGAGGGAACTGGGGGTGTTGAGCCTGGAGAAGAAGAGGCTGAGGGGAGTTGCAGAGAGGCCCTGCTGAGTTGCAGAGTGGCTGAGACTTCCAGGGAGTTGCAGAGAGTTGCACTGAAAGGAGGGTGTAGAGAGGTGGAGCTCAGCCTCTTCTCCCAAGTAACAAGTGATAGAACAAGAGGAAATGGTCTCAAGTTGCACCAGGGGAGGTTCAGATTGGATATCAGGAAAGATTTATTCACTGAAAGAGTTCTCAGACACTGCCCAGGGCAGTGTTGAGTCCCCATCCCTGCAGGGGTTTAGAAGATGAGTAGACGAGGTGCTCAGAGGTCTGGTTTAGTAGTGGACAGGTACAGCTGGAGTCAATCTCAAAGGTCTTTTCCAACCAAATGATTTTATGAAATGTGTCATTAAGAGCCACATTAAAGAGTTTTCAAAGTTCTGCTTTTATCCTAGGTCCTACAGGCATACAGCCAGAGAAAGTCATTCTTCTCAAATAGACTGTGAACATTAAATTATCAATTTAATAAGAAAAATATCCAAGTGAAGTCACTGAGCCCCTCATAACAGTGTATAGCAGCAGGCAATGCATTTCTAAGGCCCTTCTGAGCCTCTTTAGGTAACAGCAAATTCTGGGGATTTCTATGGGGCATTTTCTTCCCTCAGTCCATACTGACACGCAAGATTCACAAGGTGATTCTATTTCTGTGACTAATGTTAACACAGGAACTCATGAACAGAAAAGCAAGTCGGACTCATGACTATCAGCCTTGGAGGTGGAACAGATAAGAAGGGCTTCCTACTGCAACTACAAGATGTTGGACAGTCAAATTTAAGGATGTTCAAAAAAGTGCATCAAGGCAGGAGAGACATGTATTTTGAGTACTGAAAATGCTACGCGGAATGGGTAACGTGGTGAAACGTGGGAGCACTTGAATCTGCTCCAGCCACTCTATTTCACTTAAAATAAAGAAGTAGATGGAGGGTGTCCTTTATTAGGAAATGCTTTTCAAAAGTTAATTTCATAAAATGGGGGAGAGAGATGGATAAGCATAGAGAACCTTTTAAATGTAGGGAACTAAGTTTGGTCACAAAACACTAGGAAGAGAACTTTTGTGGAAGGAGAGAGAGAAATGAAGTGATTTTGCCTCAGTTTACCAAAAGAGAAGCATTTTTTTATTACTTCAAGGCTCATCAGTGAGATCATTTTCAAATAACCATGGGCAACACACAGACAAAAAAAAAAAGAAAAATAATACCACTTCTTACATTTTAATTTGTTTAAAAAAATCCAAACAAAAAACATTCATAAAATCAACAAACCACCAACCACAAGATAGTATTTAGCTTTCAGGCTAGTTAAGAATGGGGGAAAAAACAATATTACTATTTTGATGAACACTGAATGGTTACTATGAAGTTTTACATCTGATGTTAAAACATAACAACAGATGTAGAATTCCATATTATAAGGCAAAAAAAGTGTTTTGAATGCTGCTTGAAAGGATTAACAATATAAAAACTATTTTTGTACTAATCTGCTGCACACTAGACAGATTACATGCTGCAGCTCTTTCACAGAGGCTACTGATTTCTCAGGAGTTCTATTTAAAATAATTTCTACTCATTTTGATGTATTACTGTGTACATTCTGAGTGTGTGTATATATTGCAGAGTCCAAGTAATTTTAATGTTTCAATCTTAGTACACAAAATACATTCCCTCAAATTTATTTCTGTCTCCAAGTATATTGTCTTTTTTTTTTTTAACTTCACCCCTAAAATCTGTTGCCATTGATGGAAACAGGTCACATCTGCAGAAGGGCTGTGCTAACAATCTTGCCTTCTGTGAAGGCCACAACTGCAAAGGCAATTCTAAATTTAGATAACAAAAAGCTATTTTGCACTTTAAATAGGTAAGAATGAGAACACTGCAAAATGCCAGGACAAAATAAATAAATAACCTCAGTTTGTTAATTTCCCTCTTGGTTAATTAACACCTACAAATGACCTTTAGCATTGACAAGTCCAACTTCATCCAGAAAGCCAAGGTTTAAGAATATCTGTCCAAACAGGATTGATTACTGATTACAGCATCGTGAAGAGCACAATTCAATCTGATTTTTTTTTTTTTTTAAAGGCTGGAACTGCATTCCTGAGTAAGCTGATGTGACTGCCAATGAGGTGAAATGCAGAGAGTCATTACACTACAATAATGTTGATGTCAACACTTCTACATTTATCTAAAGCACAGAACATATATCATTTTAGACTGAAATTAAACCTTGTCAGAAATATTTTTTTTTTATATTGTTTGGAATTAAAAACATGTTGAATTGATCCATTAAGAAAATTCTCTTCTCTCTATCTTTGTGTTTTTCAGATAGCGGCTGCATCCTTAGGCAATGAAATAATTTTTACAATTGTAATAAAACATCAAAGTGTTGACTTTAAGTTAAGAACATTGTTGCCTGAATGACTAAATACTTCAACAAACACAATAAATTCTTTGAAGTTTAACACAGAGATAAACCATGTGCTTGAGCAGGTACCTACACTTCACAATTTTTCATATATAAGTTTGTTTAAACTTATTTCAGTTTTCATCTTCTGCTCAGTGTTTTCCAGAGCAGATCTGCATCTCTATATTTTAATATTGTTTTAGTCAAAAAGCATCTACCCTTAAGCAGGAAAACTAAAAATTTGCCATTAGAAAAACCCAGTTGATAACACAAAGTACAGCAATAACGTTATACTCCAGCAAGAAACACAACTGAGGCATCAATCTGTACTCCAGTGAAGAGAGGAATGGTAAAAGAGTAGAGGCCATGTATTTCTTGCTTCTTTCTGGACACAGAATTTTCAGTTTGGCAACGCAAATTGAGAATCACAGATCTCAGTGTTTGCTTTACCCAGAGCCAGAAGACATGAGAATCACTGAACTATATTCCCAACAAGAGCATATCAACATATTTTACAGGAAAATCTCTAGAATACTACTTTTATTTGTTTTCAAGCAGCAGCAGAGAGAGGCAGAGTCTGCCATTTAAAACCAGTTCCAAATAGTATTTGGAACAACTCTTCTCTAAAGCAGAAGAGTGGGAAAACTTATTTCCTCTCAAATTTGCAGCAATATCCCAATTTTATTTCAACAAAATAGGTACTTTTTTTTTTTAATGTCTGACTCTTTAATCTCTCAGCTGTATCTTCTAATCTCAGAGACTATTTTAGATTCCCTCTGTTATTTGTTGGCTACTACTTTAAACAAGGATGTTCAGTCCATAAAGAGAAAAACCCCACATCGATATTATTGCTCAGCAATTATTGCTGTACACACAAGACTCATTTACACATTTACAGAATAGTTTGAAAGACAATTCATGCAGAGTTGGTGAAGGAAATAGGCTCTAGAGAAAGTCTTCACCTGCTTAGGATAAGATTAATTTTATATTTTTTTAAGAAATATTCTATAAAGCAATTACCAAAGCAGACATTTAAAGCAGGTAATTTTACGTATTCTATATTTAGCCTCATTCTTCACATGTAGTAGGTCCCTAAAAGGTAACTATGGCACAAAGAACAAAGCACCTCCAAGGAACATATGAATATACACATTTAGAATACTGAACATCTGAACAGGTTGGTGGTGGGTTGACCCTGGCTTGGTGCCAGATGCCCACCAAAGCCCACTCTGTCACTCCCCCTCCTCAACTGGGCAGGGGGAGAAAAATATAACGAAAAGGCTCGTGGGTGGAGATAAGGACAGAGAGAGATCACTCACCAGTGACTGGCACGGGCAAAACAGACTCAACTTGGGGAAAAATTAATTTAATTCATTGCCAATCAAATCACAGTAGGATAATGAGAAATAAAACCAAATCTTAAAACAACCTTTCCCCACTCCTCTCTTCTTCCCGGGCTTAACTTATACTCCTAATTTTTCTCTACCTCCTCCTCCACGGCAGCGCAAGGGGATGGGGAATAGGGGTTGGTGTCAGTTCATCACACGCTGTCTCTGACACTCCTTCCTCCTCAGGAGGACTCCTCACACTCTTCCCCTGCTCCAGCATGGCGTCCCTCTCACGGGAGACAGTCCTTCACAAACTTCTCCAGCGTGAGTCCTTCCCATGACTGACAGTTCTTCACGAACTGCTCCAGTCTGGGTCCATTCCATGGGGTGCAGTCCTTCAGGAAGGGACTGCTCCAGCGCAGGTCCCCCACGGGGTCACAAGTCCTGCCAGCAAACCTGCTCCGGTGTGGGCTCCTCTCTCCACGGGCTACAGGTCCTGACAGGATCCTGCTCCAGCGCGGGCTTCCCGCGGGGTCACAGCCTCCTTCGGGCATCCACCTGGTCCGGCGTGGGCTCCTCTCTCCACGGGCTACAGGTGGTCATCTGCTCCACCATGGAACTCCATGGGCTGCAGGGGGACATCTGCTCCACCATGGACTTCCATGGGCTGCAGGGGGACAGCTGCCTCACCATGGTCTTCACCACAGGCTGCAGGGGAATCTCTGCTCCGGCGCCTGGAGAACCTCCTCCTCTTCCTCCTTCACCCCTGACCTTGGTGTCTGCAGGGTTGCCTCTCTCACATCTTCTCACTCCTAACAGCTGCAGAATGCATAGGGGTTTTTTCTCTTCCCTTTCTTAAGTATGTTATCCCAGAGGTGCTACCACCACTGCCAACGGGCTTGGTCTTGGCCAGCGGCAGGTCCATCTCAGAGCCAGCAGGCATTGGCTCTGTCAGACACAGGGGAAGCTTCTGGCAGCTTCTCACAGAAGCCACCCTTGTACCACCCTGCTACCAAAACCTGGCCGTGTAAACACAATACAAGGCCCATGACTCCTGGAAAGGCCTTTGGACAACCAATGAGCACAGTTCAGTTACACAAGCATCACCTATTTCAGTGGCAGATAAAGCATGATTGCTAATTAGAAGAGAATGTAACAGACCAGACTATTTCAGTTGGAAGGGACCTACAAGAATCATCTACTGCAACTGCCTGACCAGCTCAGGGCTGCCCAGAAGTTGAAGCAGGACACTGTTTTTAAGGGCACTGTTCAAATGCTTCAAACACTGACGGGCTTGGGGCATCAAACACCTCTCCTGGAAGCCTGTTGCAGGGGTTGACCACTCTCTCGGTAAAGAAATGCTTCCTCATGTTCAGTCTAAACTCTCCCTGAACAGTCATTTTGAAAACGTCAAGGAAATTTTAAACACAAATTCTTTTACCATTTATCAGAGTTTTCTGTGTGAAGTATTAATGAAAAAAAAATTAACATTTACTAAAAATCTAATACACCTCCAGAATCTGTTGAACTTGTGTAAAGCGTGTTACATTTATGCATACTCAATCTATTTATTATATTAAATAATTTCATTTTAAACACCTGAGAGAATTACTTATTAGTCAGAAGTCATTCAGAATTCTCAGAGAAGGATTCTTTTACTAAAGGGCTCATCTTTGAATCAGATGGAATAGAAAATAATTATGGACCCTGAACATTCTGGTTCCATTTTACTCTATTATTTTAAAACATAAATTACAAAGACTAAAATAATAAAAGGCCATCTTAATCCACATAATGGTGCATATCACCTGTCTCTGTCAATGAGACATTTAAAAGCATCTCTTTATTAGAAACACAAATCAATACACTCAGGGGACTGCAATAACTGCTTCAAGCAATTTGTATTATCATTTCATTCCTGATGTTCCTACTCAGAGCAACTTATTATGAATGGCGTGAAAATGGCAACCTGTCACAATTGATTTTTTTCTAAACCTCTTGCAAGAATTTTTTCCTTTCTTAATATAATTAAGTACCTTCATACTAAACATAGGTCTAGCTTGTAAGATACAGCCTACAACTGAAGTTTCATTTCTTTCTAATTGAAGGCCCTCCCCACACCAGGACCAATCCACCACACCAAGTCCCATTAGAAACATTACTGATGGAATGAAAAGCTATCTGTTTTGAACTGGGAGAACCTTGTACAGATGGAAGCACTCAACCTTCTGGTATCTTTTCAACAGACAAATCTCTGGAAAATGTTTTCATTGCTTACAAAAATCCCTGGAAGAAAGTTCTAGGTAGTGACTGGAACCTCAGTTGTCTTGCTCTCCTTCCTCTGGGAGCCCAAATAAATGTTAGTATTCTGTTATGTTAAAACTACTCTAGAGCTTTGGGCCAAACACTTTACAGTAAAATAATCTGAGAGAAGTGAAGTAGGAATTAATATTTACCTGTGAAATAGAAGCATAAAAGTCTGAAGATGTTTCCATTAGTACCTGTATCACTCTTAACTGAAGGATGTTACTCCCAAAATAAACTGAGGCAAAAGTCACTTCTCATACCAAAGTTCAAGTCAGTCCAGCACATACGAAATACATCAGAGTAAGATCCTGGCAGACTTCTGGTTTCAGATAGGTCTATTTTTAAGTTTTATGAAAACAAAGGTAGGAAATCCCACAGTAAGGCTAACTTACTTTATTTTTTGGATTGGATGTGTTCATTACACTTCGAGTTTCCTTGCCTGTGTAAATGACAACACCAATTACCGTTCCTGAAAAACAAACAAAACAGATGTGTCAAGTAGTTAAGAAAAAAATTGTCTGAAGTAAAACTTGCAGTAATTTACAGTCCCTCACAAATCAATTTTATGAAAAAGCCCAAACATTTATGCAATGTACACAGTATTGTGAATGTTGTTTTTCAGAATTGACTATGAAGGATCATGATAACTCCTTTAATTAACATCCATTAAAATGAAAACAAGCTTTCCTTCTTTTTTAACAAAAACAATACTTTTAATGTAACTGGTTAGAAGCTTAAATATAAACTTAAAATTGTCTCCAACTGTTTTGAGAAGTTAACACACAGCATAAATAAGTGGCCTTTAAAAGGAACACAAAAATGAGTGCAATGGTACTGAACGTATCACACACAAATGGCCTACGAGCTCCGTCATCTCTAACGATGTAAAATCTAGTTCACCCAATTAACTAATTTCAAGAATCCCATACAAAAATATTCGCCTCTTCATTCATTAACTTATAAAAATGATTCTCCAGTTCCAATTATCTTTTAGTCAATTTTTACTGGACAGTATAGGAAAACTTGGCTTCAGCATCACTAAGTAATTTTTTATATTAAAGAAAAAATTTAGGTTTTTATTAATAAGCCACTATCACATTTTTTAACACAAAAAACCTCCCTTATTTCTATTTCAGATTACCTGAAATTGCTTTATGACAGTACAACCAATAATGTGGTATTTTTTGTTGGTTTTATGCTATGAAGAAATAATTAACTTGTCAGAAAACTTTAAAAACTGTAGAAGTATGACACATTTGTCTGACATTAAGTAACTTAATTTGTCTGTGGCAATCAGGAGCACATGCAAGATCTGCTGTCACCACTCTTGCAGCATAACAGGTTGTAAAAAATTGCAGGGACAAGTAAAGACAAAAAGCTGACAGTTAAAGATGTTAGCATTACAGAAAGGAAATTTCATTTACTCAAAAATGAGAATGCAAGTGAAAACTTTGGATCCACATACAAAACAGCAGTGATTATATATCACATCCTCTGGACAATTAAAATTAGGTTTTCTATTACCTTCCTCTGCATACTAAAGCTTTTTCTTAAGACTTCCCATGACATAACATTTTCTCCAAAGCCAGTTTGCCTCTGCTGACAGTTCCACATGTGAATCTATAAGTTAGTATATAGGTACCATGCCCCCAACACACACCAAAATTCCTCCTGACTTCTGTAGAAGAATAGTTATTGATCTCTTGAACTCTTTTTACTGGTCTCCAACCGATGCCCATATCCCTTTGGGGCACTTCATTCTGGAGTGGTCCTGTGAGCTGACCTCTGCCCAATGGTGAGAACACAGGGGCCGATATCCTGCAGGTAATTCCCTCCTGCACACCCCAACAATCCCTGCCTTTGTCACTCCCTCGTTCAGTCAAGGTTGGGGAGGGCTTCTCCATATCTGATGGCACCTTGCCACTAAGTTTCACCTGGCTAGGGGCTGCTGCAGCTCAAGAAGACAAGCTGTCCTACCTACTTGTCTCATATTTTGCTCCTTTAAAAGTTGAAAAAGGTGAAATTAGATAAAATCGACTTCAACTACTGAATTTTGACAATAATTTTGGCTAAATCTCACTGAGCTGCTGCTTCTGCTGAGGTGATGATCTTTGATTTTAAACTTTTGAGGCTGCTAATTACTAGCACACACCACTGGTAAAGCTAGGGTTCCTTAGACCTGAATGACATCAGTCTAGGGAACTCCAAGACTAACTTTAACGTTGCTCCACAGCAGTTGCACCAGAGGTAGTTCGAGTGGAAGTTGGTTTATTTTTTACCCATTTGCCCTGGGGTAATTTTCTTCTTAGTTAGAATAGCTGTGGTTTAGGTTCAGTGTGGGATTTGTTATGAGAAGAATATTGATAACGGTACTGATGTTATGAGTTGCTGCTGGAGCCCAAGGCCACCATGTCTGGCTGGTTCACAGCTGCATCAGGACTGGGAGGGAGAAGTGCAGTGAACAGCAAACCCCAAACTGGCACTGGGATGTGCCAGTGAGATTCCAGATCACATCCCAGCATGGTCATTATATTAACAAGGGTTGACCAGGTCAGGGGTTTTCTCTTGGGGACCACTTGGGCTCTCAGTCTTCTGGGGTTTGGGACTGTCTCTGCTCTGGGATCACTGCCTGGGGACAGGCTGGGCATCGGTCGGTGGGTGGTGACCAACTGCACTGGGCATCATTCATTTGCATATTCTGTTATTACTGTTATTATCATTATCATTTTATTACAATTAGTAAATTGGTTTTGTCTCAACCTGTGAGTCTCCTTGCTTTTACCCTTCCAATTCTCTCCCCTACTCCCAGGGGGGTGGGGGGAGAGTGAGAGAGCGACTGGGTGTGGTTTTGGCTGCAGCCAAAGGAGTGAAACCACCACTATTCTCTTTCATTATCCTCAGCAAATCTACACTTAATACCAGCTGAGAAGGAAGATGTGTACTTGCACTAAGCTCCACTGTGGACCTCCGTAGAAAGAACTGATTCCACTGTGGGGCTCCTGGAAGCACAGCTGTATTATAAGCCCGGGCTTATTAAAAGCAATGACTCAAGTATTTTTATGTTTGGTCCTCTATGCAAACTGGCTCTTGTGTAAACTGGGCAACCACTGCTTGGTAAGAGCAGAGTGGTTAATGAAGGAAGGAGAAGTTATAGGAGATATCACTGGAATAAATATGTGGGCCTGGAAAAGAGAGAAAAGAGGACTTGTGCAGACTTAACACACACACACAGAGCCAGGCATACTCTGAATCTGGTGTGCAACCATAACAACTTTTGGTATCTCCCAAGCACTATTAATTAAAATCACGTGTAGGACTTGGCACAAAAGAGTGCTTTTTATAGCTGTGCAGTTATACAAATTCTTCTGATTTTATCTAAAGCGACTTTTCAAGACTGATGTCTGCCAAAACGATCACAAAATTCCATTAATACAAATCTCCTCTAAATAGGTACCTCGGCAGGTCTCTCTGAAAGCTACATTATCTCGTTTAGAGTTTGAAGCACACTGGTCATTACAGTAAATGGAGAGCAAAAAGTTAAAGCCCACACTGTAGTGGACTTTTTGAGGCTTTTAAAGATTTAACTGCTGACTTTCCTCTCTCCTTTTCTGAAAGAAAATCTACCCCAGCTTTCAGTAAACACAACTACCACAGTCAGTGATGTCATGATCACAAATGACCTGAAAGGTAAGCAATTTAATTAAAGATAACCTAAGAGGTTTCCGAAATACTTAATGGTTTAAATTATTTACTCTGCGCTGGTGAGGCCACATCTGGAATATTGTGTCCAGTTCTGGGCCCCACAGTTCAAGAAGGACAGGGAGCTGCTTGAGAGAGTCCAGCACAGAGCCACCAAGATGATGAAGGGAGTGGAGCATCTCCCTGATGAGGAAAGGCTGAGGGAGCTGGGCCTCTTTAGCTTGGAGAAGAGGAGGCTGAGGGGGGACCTCATTAATGTTTATAAATACATGAAGGGTGAGTGTCAGGGGGATGGGGCCAGGCTCTTCTCAGTGGTGTCCAATGGTAGGACAAGGGGCAGTGGGTGTGAGCTGGCACACAGGAGGTTCTGCTTACACTTGAGAAGAAACTTCTTTACTGTGAGGGTAACAGAGCACTGGAACAGGCTGCCCAGGGAGGGTGTGGAGTCTCCTTCTCTGGAGACATTCAAGACCCGCCTGGACGCCTTCCTGTGTGAACTCATCTAGGTGTTCCTGCTCCGGCAGGGGGGTTGGACTGGATGAACTTTCGAGGTCCCTTCCAATCCCTGACACTCTGTGATTCTGTGATGTTGTTTCTTCAGTGATAGCAGTTTTCCCAAGTTTTCACTAACCAAAAGTGCCTTTCCTTCAGGCACTACTATTAATTCCACAGCAATAATACAGATATTAAGAAGGGCACACAGACTCTGTACCTTGCTGCTGCCATTTAGAAACTCACTGGGATGTTGCCTGTAAGTGGGAAAAATCAGAATATTTTTTCTTATCTCATTTATTGAAGACTAACAAAAGGATGGCTGCATGCTTTGGACTTGAGAGGGGCTTCTGATTTCCACCCCTGCCAGAGGATTCCAGTGTGATCCTGGGAAACTGGTCTTTGTACTTTCTGTGATGAGGATAAACATCATATCCACAGTTACCAAATCTCCTTCAGGGCTTTACAGCAAAGGGCAGAAAGCTCTTTGTATGATCTGTAAGCACTTGAGATTTGTCAACAGTAGGAATTCTCCATTTTGATATTTAAACTATCAATTCTGAGACTAGAACATCTAGGTCTATAATATACATTAGGTATATTAAGTTATTAATATATACATTAGGTGTGACAAAAAGGTTGGTTGGTTGTTTTTAATTCAGCTTACTGTTATTCTAAGGGGAAAGGAGATATACTAAAACCAAGGAAAGTAAATTTCCAAATGTGCATATTTGAGAAATCTCACTCCTGAACTTTATTTTTTGATATAAAAAGGCCGTGGAATAGTTTATTCTTGAGTTGTTTGACACTAGGTGATTTTGTTGAACTGATTTTTTTGGCTCCCAAAATTCAAAAAGAAGGTGAAAATAGTCTTAAATTATAGCAAATATTTTTTCTCACTTGTACTGCTCTAGAAATAGACCTTTTTTTTTTTTTTTCTCCTGTAGAATCCATTACTGTAGCACCTGATATTTTCATGAGCTTTGTCAATCTGCATTCAACACGTAGTTGATAAGATTCCTTGAAACCTTTATACACTTAGCTGTTACTGATCTGCAAGATGATTGATTTGTGGTCTCTCTCCTCTAGAACTGCCAGGACATCAGCAACCAGAGCTCAAGTTTTCTGAGGTATTCCCCACATAATTCCCCAAACACTTCTTCTATAGCCTGACCTTGACCTTCTGTATCACCTTAACAAATAGCAATGCATGCTGTGCCTTGGAGATAGTGGGCTCTCCCAGCTGATGCATGTGTTTTACACAAGATGAAAAATGGAGTATCAGGAAATTCAGTCTATATTTAATGGCCAGAAGGAGGAAATTGGGAAGAAGAACTCCCTCACCCAATAATTGTCCTGTAAGTCCTATGCAAATCCTGTTTTAAAATGAAATAAGGCTTTGTGATATTAGGGAACACTTCTTCACTGAAAAGGTTGTTCAAGCACTGGAACAGGCTGCCCTGGGAAGCGGTTCTCACCATCTCTGGAAGTATTTAAAAGCCGTGTAGATGAGGTGCTTAGGGACGTGGTTTAGTGGTGGACTTTCTAGTGTTAGGTTGACAGTTGGACTCAATGATCCTAAAAGTCTTTTCCAACCTAAATGATTCTATGATTCTATATTCCTTCCCTGTACACCAGTGCTGCAGCTCCCTGTCTCTGCCCCCAAGACTGACAGCATCAACCAGTAACAGGTCAAGATAACAGCGCAGGTGGACTCTGAATGCTTTGTAACAACCTGCAAGGGGTTGGCAAACCTCCCAAGAGTGATGGATCACATATTTGCTTGGCTTAGTAACAGATGATGTCCAGGCTGTTTAAAGAGCATTGGATGAAGCATCCTTCCAAGCTAGGATGCTTTAAAGACTACCATACTGAAGAGTCTTAAAGCAAATGCAGAGATGTACAGGCAACGCCGCAGGGCAGCACTCTACCCGCTACCATCTGGGCACAGGCTCAAACCCACCTTCTGGAATCAAACTGGCAAAGTAATAGAAGATGAGGCTTGCTCACAGACATCGTACACTTTTGGGTGAAAAAATACCTGCATGGAACAGAACTGTGAGCCCAGACAGTAAGGAGACCGAATTAAGACACAAGGGTGGTTGAGGTGAGGTAGCTATCTACAGAGCAGAGGAGCAGTACAGACTGGCACACGCTGCTACGGGCTCTTTATTCCTCTGTTTTCATGGAATTGGAGTGGCACTCATCCACAGAGGTCGTGTGTCAGCATCACCTTCCACTACATTCTTCAGAATGCAGCCAAGCACTGTGACAGGCTGTGACAGGGGAGGGGATGCAGAGATGCCTGCAAACTTGTGTAGGCAGAGCCTGCCTCTGACATCCTGCCATGGCAGGCTTTAAGCAAGACAGTTTATATGTGCTTATAATACAGTCAGACAGTGAAAAGTGTTTCTAATAACAAGATTTTTCAGTTGTCAAACATCTTGGAAATCCAATTATGAAGACTACTTTATAAAAAAAAAAACAACTATAAAAAATTCAAATTTAATTAGCTTAGTAACAAGTATCCCAACTTAGCTATGTCCATTCAACTTGGAAGTGCGATAAAAACAAATGAATGATACATCAGTTATCAACCAAATCTAGAACACCTTAATTTGAACAATCTGAAAATTGTTTTGCCTTATGGTCTTCTTCATGACTATATGCACAGTGCACCTATAAGTCCTTATAAATTCCTTATTAGGCAAGCAACAGGGCAAGTGCTGGATTTTTCACCTGGGACACAGCCACCCTGGATACACACAGGCTGGGGAAGGAGAGGCTGGAGAGCAGCCCTGCAGAGAGGGACCTGGGGGTTCTGGTCCATGGCAAGTTGAACATGAGCCAACAGTGTGTCCTGGCAGCCAAGAGGGACACCCGTGTCCTGGGGGCATCCAGCCCTGCACTGTGAGCCGGGCGAGGGAGGGGATCGTCCTGCTCTGCTCTGCACTGGGGCGGCCTCACCTCCAGCACTGGGGGCAGCTTGGGCACCATGGGATAAAAAGGATCTAAAGCTCCTGGAGAGTGTCCAGAGGAGGCACACTAAATGGGAAAGGGTTTAGAGGGGAAGCCACATGAGGAGAGGCTGAAATCACTTGGTTTGTTCAGCCTGGAGAAGAGGAGACTGAGAGGAGATCTCATGGCGGTCTGGAACTTCCTCCCCAGGGGAAGAGGAGGGGCAGGCGCTGAGCTCTTCTCTCTGGCCACCAACGCCAGGAGCAGAGGACATGGCAGGAAGATGTGGCAGGGGAGGGTGAGGTTGGCCATGAGGAAAAGGTTCTTGAGGCAGAGGGTGGTGGAGCACTGGAACAGGCTCCCCAGGGAGGTGCTCATGGCACCAAGCCTGACAAGATTCCAGCAGCATTTGGCCAAGGCCCTCAAGACACACGGTGTGAATGTTGGGATTGTCCTGTGCAGGGACAGGAGTTGGACTCGATCATCCTTGTGGGTCCCTTCCAACTCGCAACAGCCTATGACTCTGTGATTCTAAGGCAATAATTACCTTCTCTTCATTAAAGTCCCAATCCTGTCAAATGTTAAAATCACCTCCACAGAGGTGCTGAGCAATTCTTAAGATCTGGATTTATGATGCCATACAGAACAAGCAAATTCCATTGGTAACTGTAGTACTTACATGAGAGAAGCATACTGCCACAGTATTAAATTGTGTTAATACATAATTGAGATGAATGATATGCTAAAGTTTAGGCTAAGATATAATTAATGTCACAAAAACAGTTACTGAAGGAAATTATTTCTCCCTGCTACCTTAATTCACCCAACTTCTGTATGCACATCATTACACTATTTTTAATTACGTGCTCACATGTTATTTTTCCTTTCAGAAGGGGCTGCAGTCTTGAAGAGCCATTCAATATTCTTACTTTGTACTATTCAGACAGTTGCCCTGAGTCTCCCTTAGAGTCTCACTCGACTATTCAAAACCGTGCTCCAACAAGAGAATCTTCTCCTAAGTTTTTCTCCTGCCATCATTAATAACGAACCCAAGTCCTTCATAAACAATTAAACCTTCACAAGACCCCTCAAGAAGTAAAACAAAACAAAAACCAAACACATGCTAAGGCATAAATTTTAAGGAGAGCTGTTTCCATTAATTCTGGGGACCAACTTCAGATGGCAGACCAAGAGCTACACTTCTAAACAAAATCAAATCATCTACCCTGGAAATGAAAACATGAACGGTTTTCAATTAGAATTTAAAATTACTGATTCAGAATTACTGACTTTGCAAATATGTACTCTCTTGAGTGTAGTTTTTCCTCATATATACATTTTTTACTACCTTCCCCTCCCTCTCTACCCCTCTTCCTCTTTGCTCATGATTCCAGTTGTTCCAATGCCCTACCTTAAATCCTAGCTCCTTTTCAGAAATTACGCTCTCCCAAATCCTTATTCTCAGTCTTTTTGTGCAGAATAACCGTCTGTAGTCATTTTGACTTTTCTTACACAGAGAAAAAGCAGAAGGAAATAATTTCCTGCTCTTAAAGAAAAGTTACAATGGCTTAAAGCCTCAATACAGCATCTAGATAACATGAACTCCTTATAATACCTGAGACAGATAAAACATTACTAATACTTGGATCACAGTGTCTCAAAATTACAGAACTGTAGCACTGATCTATACTTTCTGATTAAGATTTTGCCTGATAAAAGATTTAAAGCAAACTTTACCCACAGCACGGAGTATACATAAAAGAAAACTCCTAACAAACAGAAAACCAGCCTCACTTTTTAACAGGACCCTATCCACAGTGAGCCAAACAGGGCACTTAACAACCTAAAGTTGTAATTACAACAAAAAGGTCAGTGATTTTATTGGGATATAAGGGATAGCATTACTGAAATAGCAAAATTTATGTAAAAAAACAACTATTCAGGATGATTAAAGAGGTATGAAAATATTGTAAGCAGCACAATGAAAATGATGGGAAGGCAGACAACAGGGGAACAAGATATTAATACCCTGGGAAAACAAAGATTTTTCAGAAGCTGTAAATATTTTACATTGTAAAAACAGAGCTATGCTTCCACAGAAGTTTTCAGATAGAGAATCAGCTTTGCTATTGCAACACTTACCTGAAGCAACAACAGTGCTTGCCCATAATGTGTTTTCTATGCTTAAGCTTTCATGAACTGCTGGATCACTATCTTCCTGTTAAAAATAAGAACAGCTAGTAAAGAGTAAAGTAAGTAAATCAACATCACTAACAGTCATAATTAAGAACAATGCCAAAACATCTGAATAAGAATAACTTGCAGAGGATGTCTGCATCCTTGTGCCAATCACTCTATAATCATATCATAGAATCACAGGCTGGTTTGGGTTGGAAGGGACCTTAAAGCTCATCCAGTTCCAACCCCCCTGCCATCAGCAGGGACACCTTCCACTAGACCAGGTTGCTCAAAGCCTCATCCAACTTGGATAACAGTAGGCACTGCACATACTTAATTTGTCTGTATACACATACCAAAATAACTTTCCAAAAATTGAAATACCAATTGCAGTTCACATTACCTAAACCCAATTATATTCAAAGAACTAAAGTCATTAGTGTTTTAAAAGGAACATATTATTTTCCTCAGATGCATCAAACTGCAGAAAAGTTTGCTATGCCAAGCAGTTCAAGTGAGCTATGAATACTAATCACCAAAAATTAACACTCTGTTCTCGATAGCAATTTAAATAATCTATAATTCATACAATAAGTTATGGCCATCATTATTTTGGAACCCAAGTGACATCGTATCACCTTCAGGGAAGAATATTTAGACTCTAGAAAGGAATACACACTTGTGTTGTCTTACCACTTACTTACAAAGATACATATACAAAGGGAAACTACTTCCAATAGGAAATTGCTTCCATGATTATTTTAAAGTTTCCAATTTTTCCCCTCCTTTCCCTCTTCGCAAGCAATAACAGTCCACAGATTGTAAACAGACTTAATCTCTCATCATCAATTAGGAGCATGTGCAGATTTGTTACTCATTAGGAGCTGTGAAATGCGCTGTTTACAGCTAAAGGAAACTTTAGGAGGCAGGACAATCAAATGTATTTGATCAAATTACAGATTGTGAGAAACATTTTGCAGGAAAAGGGGGACCACTGATTTACCAAACTACACAACACATTCTACATAATGTCAATAATCAAAACCCATGTCCATTTTTCATCTCTATTTCCAAACCATCATCAAGTATAGGATGAGCTCCTTAGAAATCTCTGTTCCTAAAGAACAAAAATCTCAACCTAAACAGACACATTTTCATGAATACTTCAAAAGATCCCTACATAGCAAGGAAACCACAGCTCTTAAGTGAAGCATAATCATGTTTAAAAGGCACAGAGAACCTTTCTGTCAAAAACAGAAGGGAAGAGAGGGAGGATATGCAATTAGTTGTAAGAAGAAAACCACAAGTTTTGAATCAAGACTCATACAAGAAGGAAAAACTGTCATGAACCCCCAGTGTTCTGTAAGATCAGTCTTTCCTTAAGAAAAAGGAGAAATATTTTTTGTCTCTTACCTAAGGAATTAATACTGTAAGAATTAATGCTCCTAACAACTAAAATACATGAGATAACAGCAACCCCAAGCCCAGTCTAATGGAGTAACATGGTATCAGGTAGGAATTCTCAGTAGCTGGGCAGTACGACAAAGGGCAGAAGTGAATTCCAAGCTATCCTTACTGAACAGCAGAAGTATTTTGTATTGGTAGGTCAAGGAGTGTTCAGCTGTGGAGAACTTAAAATATTTACCTGAAGGTAGAACAGGATCAGCAGCTACAGAAATATTCAAAATTATTAGTCATGTTAGAATCCCATGTCTTGATCACTGAAACATTAAATATAAGAAGAATATTCTGATCTAGCTCAAAAAAAAAATCATTTGTGGCAACTATCAATCATCTCTGCCACACTCAGTGATTTATTTCTGAGATGAGAGCATCTGATAGGGTTCATCCACAGCCCCAGTTTTTTAGGAATTTTTCCTAACTTCTTAATGCTTAGATTCCTGGTTCCATTTAAAATTGTTCCTGGGTTATCTGGATTCTGTGATTATTTTAGCCTTTTGAAAGCCTCCTAAGTTAGTCAAAATACTAACTGCAGGTGTTTGGGGCATGGCAGTTGGTGGAGAGATTGCCACCCAGACCTATGATGTTGAAACATGATCACATCCAGTGGTAAGTTTCCATATGGAATTTATTCTGAGGTTTTAGAATCTGTCTGTATAAGGCCAGAAATAGGACCCAAACCCATATGTGAGTTGAAAACAGATACTCAACTTTTTCATGCCTATCATGGGCTTTTCAAGAATTACTGAATTTGACAGGACAACTTTCCTGAAATTCATTCATACTTTTCATACAGAGGATGCTGATGAGCCATTTGTGACCAAGAGTGGGAAAGCTGCCACTTTCAGCAGCCTAAACAGGGGGCTTGGCACCAAACAGAAGTCTTAATTTCATACAACTTGGCATAAGCTGCACAAATTGTTCTCTGCCAGCAACACACATGTTAACCTTGATTACTGTTATCATCCACAAATTATTTTGCATAGCTGAAACTGTTTACACTTGCTGGATTTTTACAATACTACTTACCATTATACACTGCAAAAAAAGTATTCTGAACAAGAAATTTGTGGAGTTTCTCACTAGCTCAACTTAAAAACAATGTCTAGGTGTACAAGGAAGATGTTTTCATTTATAAGAACCCACTATTGCACCTCGAAGAGCAAATCATGCTGGAGTTTGTCAGAGGAGGCCCAGGCTGGCACATGATGGGATGACACGTACGAAGCTCCCATGTTTCAGTCAAACACTGCAATCTCATGGAAATGCACAAGTTTGTCTTTTACAGTCATCAACGTATAGTGATAGGACACAGATGTGAATATCACATTTGTGATGAATTTAGTCTCAATAAATGAAAAAGTTTCTGTATTTTGCCCTCAGAAGATCCATACAGAATACCTGCTGTCCACAACGGGACTCCAAATAGCTCCCCATAAACACCCATCTACCACTCACTAAAACTGCAATCCTATTGAAGTCATTTTCTGCATTATGTTGAATTTCAGCATGAAGAAAGAATTTAAATGTTGAGAGAAGCATTGTTTTTTTAACAAGCCATTAACACAGAATTAACGTACAGAATTAGAGATACAAAAAAGCTGTAGGATTCAAAGAAACATTCACTGCTACATCTTCACACTCCTTTGTAACTGTAACTTTAGGTAAGACTGAAGTAAGACTTCAGAACAAAAGAGCTATAGAAAAAATGCCTGTGACTGACTAGTGGGGTTAATATATACCCCATGGTATATACTTTCATGGCAGATGAAAGTCCATACAGCGAAATGACAAGTGATGCACACACAGGAAGTAAACATCTCAACCTTATAAAGCGATGAGCTCGGAGAGCTGATCAAAACTTCACTCAGAGCTACTCAGAAACTGTCATGACGACTCAGAATTGTTTTCTGAGTAATTTGGGGATTATTACAAATCTACCAAAAAATTAACTTGATAGTAATGAACAAGCTAAAGGTTTAGAATTACTAGGAAAGAACAACAAACCACAACAAATCATGGTACTACAAAGAAATCCATGGTCTGCCCAAGTCTTAAGTATGTAGTTCTGAATCCCCCCTGCCCTTCCAAACAGAAAATAAGAACTGCAAAATGTTCAAAAAGGGCCACAGGGGTGGTGAATGCAGCTTCCATACTAGATATGACTAAACCTGAACTCTAATTAGGAACATGACTGACATCTACAAAATGGGCACTCAGAAAGGGAGGAAACCTACTGCTGTCTCCTACCAAAGAAGTCATAAAGCCAGCAAAATTAAAAACAGGCAACTGCTCTTCATTAAAATATGTAATTAATCTGCACACCTTCTTCCTAATTGAATGCTGGAAGGTTACAAAGGTTCAAGAGGGGACTGGGCAAGTTAAAAGAAGGAAAATTCACTGCAGGGTACTGACAGAAACCAGCTCTGACTCGGGAAGTTCCCACAACTCAAGTTGTTAAGAGACAGAAGGGAATCTTCTGAGTAGGCACTACTACCTCCTTACTCTAGTCTTACTCTCTTTCCCAGCAGTCTGCTTCTGGCTATTGTCAGAAATAGGATACTAAGCTAGGAAAATTTTTTTGTTTGGTTGGGGTTTTTTTGCCTTAGTTTGCTCTTCTGTTAGCAGATTTTAAGACAGTGAATTATGAAACTCTTCCATACTACCAGAAGAAATCTAAAGCCCTGCAGTGACTACAGAGAGCTGACAACACAGCCAGGAAAAATGTCACTTGTCCAACATCTACCTGCTATCAAACTTAGTGAAATGTCTCCTTTTAGGCCATTCAAAACAGGAAGACATCTCATGAGCTGTATCTCTTTCCACTCATGCCATGCTCATCAGAGTGGTTTCGCTGACCTGTTAGCTTCTGTTTATTTCATTATGATCCTTTCATGTCTTTGTGCTCTCATCTAACATTTCTGCCTTTCTACAGTTCACTCAATTTACCAAACACCACACTTCCATACCCAAATGGATGACGACTTAATTTTTTTCATTTGTCCTAAGTTTCTCAAAATGAAAAAGAAAAAGTATATTTAAGGGTTACCAGTTGAGCTGTTCATGTTATTTTTATTTCTACTTTTGGAGAAGTGCTAGGGATAGATGAAGCAGGGATGGGACAAGGACTCTGATTCCTGAACAAGACCAGGTCTGTGGTAAAGAGAAATAGTTCTGCAGATTTTCTGACGCTACTACAGCTAACAGAACAGTATGTTTTGAGGTAAACGAAATCCATCACTCACTCTAGTAGCAGAAATTTGACATACAAGGGCTTCTTTGTCCAGCTGATGAAGTTTCCACTTAAGGTCTGCTGGGTTGAATTTCATTTGGCAGCTGTATGTTTATTGGTCTTTAAAATCTGAATTAAATTCACTACCAGAATAGTGCAGTTCAGTATTGCATTCAAGCTTCATATTCAAGCTCAGTTTCTGAAGTCATGTGCAGTATTGATCATGGAGGTTTAAACCATCTATGGTTTCTATTCTAGGAAATTATTCTGGAGCCCTTGCATGTGCAGAGAAAAAGGAAGAGATGGGCAGTGAAATAAAAAAGGAATATATCCTCCTTGCAGTCCTGAATTTGTAATACAGCTGGCCAAGGATGATGACAAATTTCAAGTAGCCATTTAAAAGGTTTCAAAGTTACAATTTATTGGAATTTTTTTCAGATAATGAGAGAGGCCTTTGAGATTAAATACCTAATCCTTGAATGTACCACTTCCATCTGACCTTTTCTAGCCCTATTCCTACCTGACAGGATGCAGCACAAGAACCCCCACCAAGTTCTGTAGGAAGCAGAATAATACGTGTTAGCTTAGCTGCATCACGGAAAGAGATTCCTTCTCAATCCCACAGTTCATTATTCTTTCTCTGTTCCTTTTACTGGCTGATGTTACTTAAGACAGGGTCAGATTGGGTTCTGCACACGTTAGCTCCCCAGCTGGGTTGTTTGTACGGCTGGTAGTGCCGGCACAAGGAAGGTGAGTAAAAAGGAGTCGCAACACAAAATATCATTCCCTTCAGTGGCAACCTAAAATGAAGCCAGACTGAAGTGATCACAACCATTGCTTCCACACAGGTAGTTCTCCAACAGTAAATATGAAGTAAAAAAATAAATTCCTCAAGAGGACTTATCCAAGAACACATTTGTATAATTAGCCCCAGACCAGAGATTCTACTCATAAATGAATACACAATTTTCAGCGCTCACATCTCAACGTGTTTTGCTCCAAAGTAACAACAGCTACACGCAACAGGTTTTGCATCAAGGTAGTTTTTTTAAAATATCTGATAAGGTGCTGTATTGGAAAAAACTATACCAAATAGTCCTGTACCACAGGAAAAAAAAAAGGTTTATTACAGTAGATGAAGTAAATGCAAAGAAATTAAAAAAAAAATATTAAAAAATAAAATAATTATTTTGACACATTCCCCAAGTAACTGAAGAGACTGAGGTCTACACACAGCTGCAACATAGGAGAAATTAAAGGAAAAGGTTCTTAAGGGAATGGTGGAAGAAGGACCTAAATTTAAACAAAAACCAGCCAAGGTCAAAAGCAGAAGAGAGAATGTCTGTGATTCTGTGCAGAAGCTGTAGAGTAAAAGGTAAATAATACTGCTCATGGCAGTACACACTGGTGTAATGCTCCAGAATACTCTTTGGGCTCCAATTGGTAGAAGTTGGGTTAAGAAGTTTTGTTACCTTTTATTTTCTTTCTACAGACGTGTTTTTCTCATGCTTTTTCAGAATTGATGAAATAGCTTCCTAATTTACTGTAGGAGCATCAGACAGAAGAGAAACTCTGGTAGTTTTGTCTGTGTAAGGCCCTGTTCTGTGCGTCACCATTTCAAAATAAGCTCAGCCAAGACATGGATGTCTTGCCCTGAAAACAAATAAACCAATCTAGCACGTTTTCACTGAATACTCATTTAATTTAGCTCATCTATTGTTTCTTGGCAGGATGTCCTGAAAAGGGGAGAGAAGAGGAATTAATTTGAGGCCAGCTCCAAAGAGACTTGGGGTGCTGGTGGATGAGAAGCTCAATATGAGCCGGCACGGTGCGCTGGCAGCACAGAGCCAATAACCGTGTCCTGGGCTGCACCCAGAGCAGCGTGGGCAGCAGGGCCAGGGAGGGGATTCTGCCCCTCTGCTCCACTCTCCTCAGACCCCACCTGCAGTGCTGCCTCCAGTGCTGGGGCCACCAACAGCACAAGGACATGGAGCTACTGGAGCCAGTCCAGAGGAGGCCACGAGGATGATGCCAGGGCTGGAGCAGCTCTGCTGTGAGGACAGGCTGAGAGAGTTGGGGCTGTTCAGCCTGGAGAAGAGAAGGCTCCGGGGAGACCTTACTGCGGCCTCCCAGTACCTGAAGGGGCTCCAGGAAGGCTGGGGAGGGACTTTGGACAAGGGCAGGGAGTGAGAGAACAAGGGGTGATGGCTTTATGCTGAAAGAGGGAAGGTTTAGATGAGATGTGAGGAAGAAATTATTTGCTGTGAGGGCGGTGAGACACTGGCCCAGGTTGGCCAGAGAAGCTGTGGCTGCTCCTCCCTGGAAGTGTTCTCGGACAGGTTGGAAGAGGCTTTGAGCAACCTGGTCTAGTGGAAGGTGTCCCTGCTGATGGCAGGGGGGTTGGAACTGGATGAGCTTTATGGTCCCTTCCAACCCAAACCATTCTGGGATTCTATGATTCTAAAATTTGTGCCACTCTTTAAGAGCCAGACATGACCCTTCCCACATGCCCGTGCAAGGACACAGAGTCCCTTTCATGGGCTGACTGCATATAACACACTAAAATCCTCTGAGGACAATGGAAAACGACGTCATGTGAAGCTGGCAGACATCAGGAGAGTACAGCAGAGCTTTAACTCCTGACCTGGTGATGCGGGTGTACTGCAAAAGGCAGCTTCTGTCAGGTATCAGGCTTGCTGTGGATGTATTTCTCACACAGAAGCACTTCAGAGAAGTTGTTCCCTCACAAAAACTCCAGAGCTGTGCACCTAAGTTTCTGTTCTGTTTTATGGTCGTGCACTTTGTGAAGTTATCTAAGTTTGTTAGTACTCTGTCTTCATAATGGGGGGGGAAAAGAAAAGAAAAATCAATGTACTATTACCTTGTCAACCTACCCTTCCAAGAACTCTTCGAACATCAATGCTTAAGCAAGAAAAATGTATGCATTAGCATCACTAAGCACACTAATTTTTTTTTCACTTTAACATAAAACAGAAATTAGATGCAAAAACTGATTTAGTGTAAGAAGCAAGGGCTCACAGCACAAGTAGAAAGACAAATTAGTAAACAAGTGTCCTAAAACATTTTTTCACAATGTAGTAGTGGCCTGGCTTTTAGCTGGGCCAGAGCTGGTTTCTTTTTACCAGTTAGAACAGCGCTGGGGTTTGGGTTTAGTTGGGATATGTTAGGAGAAACGCTGAGAACACAGTAACGTTTGCATTTTTGCAAAGCACAAGATCTAAGAGGGCGAGGAATATTTGAATTAATAAACTAGACTAGCATTTGTCTCTGCCAAGGGGCTGTTCCATCTCCTGTCCCCCATGGCAGGGGATCCATGAGGGGCTCTCCCTCTCTGGCTCTCTCTGGCTCTGGCTCGGGCTCTGGCTCTCCCGGGATTGCGGTTTCGGTTCGGGATTGTCGCTCCTCCGGGATCGTTCTCTGGGAACGGGCTGGGCTTGGTCGGTGTGTGGTGAGCAATGGCACTGGGTGTCACTCATTTGCATATTTTATTACTATTATTATAATTATTATTTTAACACCAGTATTATTTTAAGTTTTATTTTATTTCAAGTATTAAATTGTTCTTATCTCTACCTACAACTCTCCTTACCCTTACCCCCAGTTCTCTCCCTGTCCCCTAGAGCTGGGGGGCAGTGAGCGAGTGGCTGTGTTTGGCTGCCAGCCCAGTGAAACCACCACAGTGAGGTGCACCATTAACAACAACATTTCCTAAAAATATCTGTGGTGTGATCCACTGTGAACCAAATCAGAGGGCAGTGCCCTCAGATGCATGCACACACAAGTTCAGTTTAAACTGCCCTTCCTACTGAAGCAGTCAAAACAACACATGGGTCAACCTGAAAGCAGAAAACGCATCAGGGTTATTTACACAGATCAGGGATGCTGGAATCAGACAGTTCTTATTACATGTACAAACAGAACCCACAAAGGGGAGCAACTGCTTAGTGATGATTTCCCCAATATCTCAATTACACGTACCAGAGTTGTTAAAATGGCTCTGAGGAGTTCAATTTATATTTAGAAAAGTATACACCTAGCCACTGGGACAGGAATAACATGAATTTTACAGCTGTTAATAGAAGGTTCATTTGGACAATTGGTCAATACAAGGTTTAAGTAAACATTGTTGCTTACAGCTTTAGAAGGTGTGGACAAAAGACATTTACTTTGTAGGCAGCGTGAACTATATAACTGGTATAAATTGGTCTTTGAGAGCCAACAACTGCAATATCTCATTCATCTGCATACTTAGAATTGTGAACGGGAATTTCAATTACTGAACAAAATCTATTACCAGTTTGAGTCACCTGGGCAAAAAAACCCCCTTCTCCCTACCTCCACAGTAGTTAATTCTCTCAAATTATTTTAGAAATAAGCTATCAAGAGGAATGAGACTACGCTGAGCTTGGATAAAATAAACAAAAAATCACTGTATCTGCTAATATAATGACACAAATCTGTACAGTGATTAAAAAAATGTATAACCTATTAGGACATCCTGTTTCAAAGACTTAACTTTAGCAGGCCACCGCTTGAAAATAACAGGAAAAAAAGCAGGAGAAATTACTACATTGTTATTATAATATTCAATTTTGAATATAATTATAGCTGGAAAAAAATATTTAATAAAGCCCCCATAAGTAGCTTTTAGTTTTATTTTACTTTTTGAGGTAACTGAACTTTGGAAGTCCCAGCTTTCCCTTGAACAGAAATGCTGCTAAAGAAGGCACATTTTTATTGCACATAAACTAGCAGCTGCATTAGCTCAGGCTACTGAATACATTCAGCTTGCCACTTTTTTGACATATATGAACAATATATTAGATCCCTGTAGACAAACAATACATAAATACTATAAAAATGGTTTCATATAAAAAGATCAGAGTGATGCCAACAAAATACCCAATTCGGCTTTTTTCAGATATTCCTTTTTTGTGTTAGCTTTCTACAATACACATTTACCAGGATCTCTTTTATACCAAGTATTGTCATGGCAGGAAAGTGGAAAAAAATCCTGCTGTAAAGCTAAGGAAAGATGTGACACAACTCTGACACTAAGTAGAGGTTTCACTTACACTGAGAAAGAGAAGAGAGAATTAGAACTGCATTTACATCCACCACTTACCCGTGTGAAGGTACCCTCGAAACTGTGAATATCCAGCTGCGGCTTCTGAGCATAAACATAAGCATTGATTGAAAAGAGATCCTGGAAAACAGATGAATGTACTTATTATTACTTCAACTTAAATTTAATCACACATTTGCAGAACCTTTTAGTGGTGAAGATTCCAGTTTATGACCCTCACCATCCCACCCCAAGTTAAGTTCATGGAATTTTTACCCAACTCAGAAACATGCTGTTTTTTCAGTAGGTCTTGTTCTAAAGGACCCAGATCCAAGGTAAAAACCGTTTTACATGTGTAACATGAGGTAGAAAATTTATCTTTTTTTTCTCTCTTAACAGCTCAATTTTAATTTATAATAGTATAATCTTAAAATATTTTACACATTAATTCTTTTAAAAATAAAATTTTGTTTGGTTTTAATGAAACTGGAAATAAAATACCTTTCCAGCAAGGACAAAGCCAACTGAATACAAGAATGAAACTGATTCTAATTCTCTTAAACGCTCAAACACCTCTGCAGTCAACCCATGAGAAAGCCTCATCTGCTTCAAGAAAGCCTGGAGACATCAACAGGATTCTTTCGGGTGTTTCAAGTCAAGGATATGCTAAAATAATCTGATAAAATTTGGTTTAATGTACATGGTACTACTAGTTACAGAATTCCAGACTGGTGGGGGTGGAAGGGACCTCAGGAGACCATCCAGTCCAACCCCCCTGCCAAAGCAGGTCCATCCCAAGCAGGTTGCACAGGAAAGCATCCACTGCCCCATTGTCCCTTGTCCTACCGCTGGCCACCACCGACAAGAGCCCGGCCCCATCCATTTGGCCCCCACATTTCAGATATTTATAGACACTGATCAGATCCCCTCTCAGGCTGCTCTTCTCCAGGCTGAACAGTCCCAGCTCTCTCAGCCTCTCCTCGTCAGGCAGATGCTTCAGGCCCCTCAGCATCTCTGTGGCCTCCGCTGGACTCTCTCCAGAAGATCCCTGTCCCTCTTGACCTGGGGAGCCCAGAACTGGACACAGCACTCTAGATGTGGCCTCAACAGGGCAGAGCAGAGGGGGAGGAGAACCTCTCTCGACCTGCTGGAATCTTTTACACTGTTCTGAAAGTCCCCCAGGAGACCATTGGCCCTCTTGGCCACAAGGGCACATTGTTGGCTCATGGTCAACTAGTCACCCACCAGCACTCCCAGGTCCTTCTCTGCAGGGCTGCTTTCCAGCAGCTCAACCCCTCAACCTGTCCTGGTGTCTGTCCTGCCTACTCATGACAGCAAACAAGGGGAAAGGGATCTGGGAGTCCTGGTGGACAGCAGGATGGCCATGAGCCAGCACTGTGCCCTTGTGGCCAGGAAGGCCAATGGCATCCTGGGGTGCATTAGAAGGGCTGTGGTCAGTAGGTCGAGAGAGGTTCTTCTTCCTCTTTACTCTGCCCTGGTGAGGCCACATCTGGAATATTGTGTCCAGTTCTGGGCCCCACAGTTCACAAGAAGGACAGGGAACTGCTGGAGAGAGTCCAGCACAGAGCCACCAAGATGATGAAGGGAGTGGAGCATCTCCCTGATGAGGAAAGGCTGAGGGAGCTGGGGCTCTTGAGCTTGGAGAAGAGGAGGCTGAGGGGGGACCTGATTAATGTTTATAAATATTTGAAGGGTGAGTGTGAGGAGGATGGGGCCAGGCTCTTCACAGTGATGACCAATGATAGGACAAGGGGTAATGGGTGTGAGCTGGAACACAGGAGGTTCCACTTAAATTTGAGGAGGAACTTCTTTACTGTGAGGGTGCCAGAGCCCTGGGACAGGCTGCCCAGGGAGGGTGTGGAGTCTCCTTCTCTGGAGACATTCAAGACCCGCCTGGACGCCTTCCTGTGTGATCTCACCTAGGTGTTCCTGCTCCAGCAGGGGGGTTGGACTGGATGATCTTTCGAGGTCCCTTCCAATCCCTAATATTCTGTGATTCTGTGAAACAACCCAGGAACATTCCTACCCTAAAACTAAGAATGAGAGTCTCTGGGATACTACAGTAGCAGGCTCTATAAATAGATGGTGGTATGGTATAAACACAGGGGAAAAAAACCCAAAACATCTGATGACTGTTTGATCTTAAGAGCTGTCCCTAGAGACCCAGGATCATCTCAAAATCCTGAAACAATTATTTAATCAGAGAATTGTTCTGAGACATCCACCTCCCACAGAAAGAATACCACAGACTAATAGTTAACAACCTGATACAAAGGACTTCCTTGTCATCACAAAAGCAAAGCCTTTGGAGTTTGTTAGATGGTCAGGACCAACAGCAGCTAAGAGATTTCAACACAAGTAGACCACTCACACATGGATCCATAATCCAATTTCTACTCTGGAGAGGAACAGATGCTTGATAAGAATGATAACCTTTGATGAAATAAAGGCAAGAGTGTCGACCTTCTCCTTGTATGTTGTGCCTAACTAGTTGGGTTATCTCCAGCCTTTATTCCTGGATGAATCCTGCAAAAAGCTCTGGGAAGCAGATGACATGGCTCCAACACCCTGTTCCTGCTGGCCAGAATGTTCTGTCTTCCAAACAAGAATTCATTTTACAGCCTCTCTCACGGATGTATAACCACGCTTTGGCTCAAATGTAGCTATTTTTAAAAGCTTGTCATTATTTTTTGTTCATCATTTGGAATTTAAGAAAAAAAACAACCACATTTGAATATTGCACAATTTGAACGTTATAAAAATTAACTAAAGGTGCAATTGTCCACTTGTGTTAATGTCTTAAAATCTGACACATTTGTATTCTTTTCTTTCTCTGATAAAATAGCTACAGATTTTTGAATATCATTATTTCTCACTCTTCCAGATCAAGTGAATGGGTTTTTTCAGATCTATTGTACTTTTATCAAATATGTCTGACTTTAGTTTAAAAAGGTGTAGCTCTATAAATAATGAATTTGTATTTCTATTTACAGTCTGCAGTCAAGAAATCTCTCACTTCACACCTTGCAAAAACAGACTATTTCATATGCTTTGTAAAACATGAATCAAATCTGAACATTAACTCTCACAAATTATATTTATCTTAAACCCTTAGCCATTTATTGTCATTTTTCCACATGAAGTTCATTCATTGCATCTTTGTTCTTCCAACCTACTTTCAACAAGGTTCAAAAGAAATAATTCATATGAAACTAATACACGTGGTGTTCTATATCTTTATCATTCACTTCTTTCCAATCTGTTATCACCTACAATTTAGCTAATCCAGGCTATTATGTGCTTTATTATGCAAAGAAAAAGAAAGAGTCTCTCAGTAGTGGATAGCACAGCAGAAAACCAATACCACACACATACTCATATACACAATAAAAACTGCTAGTGAAATGCGTCAACCAAGAGCTTCTCTCTTTTCAAAGAATGCCTCAGTGGCAAGCAACACTAGAATAAAAGGAAGTAGAAATATCCACCTTTTAAAGTAAATTAGCATTTGCCCAGTAATACATTTTCTGGTTTCTAATCTCTTTTCCTCTACTCTGATGTTCTGTCTCGTTACATTTTAAACGTAAAAATTTCTACCACATTCCTTCGGTGTCTTTTCTTCTTATGTTTTAGTTCTCCTTTCCTATTTCTGATTGAATACCTCAAATTTCACTTTTGCCTTTTTTTCTTTTTGTTTGAATTTCAACGCTGAAGCAAAGTCACTTTATCTTACCTGACAAACTGAGATCTGCACATGCCCTACACATTTGTGACATTACTCCAGAATGCCACAAACTAGAACTGGCAGAGTATTCCAAAAGTGCAGAGTGGGGTTTTTTTTTCTAAAACTAAAAAAACTTAAGAAAAACCCATGCTCTGAGAGAAATCCAGGGTGGTAGTTCATTGGCATTTCATTCATGAGGTGTAGAAAGAAGAGACATACTCGCATACTACATGTGCTCAGTAGCTTCCTGAAGTATTTTTATTTCATTATTAGGGTAAAGACAAGGGATAAGGATTTTTTTTTAATTATTTTGAATGTTAGAAAAAACAATGATATTTGAATATTGCACAATTTGAGCATTATAAAAAAATTAACTAAAGGTTAATTAAAATACTTTTTTTTTTTTTCCTGTAGCCCAACGTGCTGTGCTCCAAACAAACATCAATCTCAGGCCAATAAAATACAGGAGCTGAAGCTTTATAATACAAGGGAAAGAAAGAGAAATCCAAAGAGTGATACAGTGACAGAAAACAGCTTACATACGAACTGCATTCAACAATAAAGGTTACTAAAAGAGTTCCTTCACCTAATGCTGCTTTCCCAGCAGTAGAAGATGTGCATTTTTCACCTCAGTGTCTTGCAATGGTGAATTTAACAAGGAGACATCAAGATTTGTACACAACATTACATGTAAGCATGACTTCTGCTCAGTGAGCCAGAGAAATTTACCTGGTTAGGTTACATCATTGGCTCCCGTTATATGAAAAGCAGGCAGAAGGGAAATTACCTTAAACAAAAGATTTTATTATATTTTTTTAAAAAAAGAGACAACTGCTTTTTATTAATGATTTAACTTTGTGAAATTCAGCTTCAGTAATGAATTACTTTCATACTCTAAGCATGGAACTGCTAGTTCACTGAAGCAAAATAGTTCTACTGATGTTCAACAGAAGCAGTATTCTACATCTAAAATTACGATGCTTTTAGAAGACAGTGGGGATAAATGACCTCAGTTATTTTCTTACTGAAGGAAAAAAAACTCACTTGGGTAGGGTTACTGTAACAGTTCTAGATTAAAGAAACTATAAGACTTTAATTTCAAACAAACAAAAACTTATTTTTGAACAACAGTAGAATAGATTTAAAAACAAAACAACTCACAATGCATTTAATTCTCTCATGCTTGGAAAAAGTAATTCAGAAGGATGCATTTCATCTCTCTGCTGAAAGTCAGGAAATTATTGGATGATGGTACAATAATGAAAATGTTCTCTTTTGCATTTCACAATTTAAAAATCACTGTAAAGTTATCAATAACAGAAAAATCTCCTCTATTAGGTCAAGGGCAACATTTGTTCACCTTACTTAAAGATCATTAAAATACATTCTTAATCATAACATGTAGTTCATTACAAACAAAATTGCCTTTGGTTCAATAAAACTAATTAAATGTAAATGGTATTGTTTACTGCTGTATGGATCTTCTGATATAAATCAGCAAGTCACCGTTTATTGAAAATTACAGTGACCTCATTGCTGTTAATAAATTTAGTTGATCACACAAGCTAGAGAAGAATGCCTCAGAACACGCATGTCCCCAGAACTGCCCCACCTATAACTATGAAACCTCAAGAAACCTAATCTGGGTGTTACAATATTTGCTGTTCAGCCATCATTAAATGACTTGTTGAAATTTTAATTCTCTGATCACATTAAGTGCTTCAGAAAGACAACAAAATCTGTACCCATCATCTTGGTGGTGTCATCTGTTCTTTAAGGAAAGCTCTGAAGGTCCGCAGGGGTGTTTATTCTGGGTGTCACAGCAGGTAGGGTTACAGTGCTGCTCTGCTGACGGGACTGACAGCTCACACTGACACGAGATACTCACGGCCTTTACATCAGATAGAATCACAGAGTGGGTTGGGTTGGAAGGGACCTTAAAGCTCACCCAGTCCCAACCCCCCTGCCATGAGCAGGGATACCTCCACTAGACCTGGGCCAGTGTCTCACCACCCTCACACCAAAGAATTTCTTCCTCACATCTCCATCTCCCCTCTGCCAGTTTCAAGCCATCACCCCTCATCCTGTCACTCCCTGCCCTTGTCAAAGGTTCCTCCCCAGTTTAACTAAAGAAATCAAAACAAGTGACAATTATGGAGAGTATATTCTGTCAAACACATGATCAAATTACTCAACTTGCACACATTCTCTCAAATTATTAAAAATATATTTTAATATGAAAATATGAACTGTAAGCCTCAGCTTTGAAAATTTGCTGCCAGCACATGGAAAAGATACAGTTGGACTTGATGATCTTAAACATCCTTTCCAACCAAAACAGTTCTATGATTCTATGAACGTGTTTTACACAAGGAGAGTCCCTGGAAGCCAGGAAAAGCACTACTGCAACGGACAACCATTACTTCAGACAGAAAGCTGAAACTATTTGATCCATTGCAGCAAAAACCCAGAACGTCAGCCCAGGGACAGCGAGGGCAAAATGCCGAACCCCAGAGATAACTCCCTCAGCCTGTCCTCACAGCAGAGCTGCTCCAGCCCTGGCATCATCCTCGTGGCCTCCTCTGGACTGGCTCCAGTAGCTCCATGTCCTTGTGCTGTTGGTGATCCCAGCACTGGAGGCAGTACTGCAGGTGGGGTCTGGAGAAGACAAGACTCTGGGGAGACCTTCTGGCAGCCTTCCAGTACCTGAAGGAGCTCCAGGAAGGCTGGGGAGGGACTTTGGCCAAGGGCAGGGAGTGACAGAACAAGGGGTGATGGCTTGAAACTGGAAGAGAGGAGATGGAGATGAGATCTGAGGCAGAAATTCTTTGGTGTGAGGGTGGTGAGACACTGTCCCAGGTTGCCCAGAGAAGCTGTGGCTGCTCCTCCCTGGAAGTGTTCTCGGCCAGGTTGGATGAGGCTTTGAGCAACCTGGTCTAGTGGAAGGTGTCCCTGCTGCTGGCAGGGAGGTTGGGACTGGATGAGCTTTAAGGTCCCTTCCAACCCAACCCAGTCTGTGATTCCTGACTGCTCCCCACACCCCCTTGCCTGAAGCAGCTCTCTTTGTGAACAGACTCCCTGCAGCCAACTGCTGGTTTATCATAAACAGATACACAGTTAACGTGGGAAACCTCACCCGTTTCAGCAGCTGCCCGTGTCAAGAGGAGCCTTCGATCCAGATTAAAGGCAGCACTGATTGAAAACACAAACTCCGTGCCTTCGAAACGGGCAAGACGGACAGAACCTCGAGCTCCCCACGTAACACACCCACCGTGCTCTCCCCATTTACCGCGGTTTTTTAACTAATCCAAGAGCATTTTGCAGCTTCTCACAGCCCAACCCGCCGCGATCGGCCCCTCAGCGGGTTCCCGCCTCCCGCCGCTGTGCCGCGGACACCCAGTAGGTGGCGACTGCGAAGCGCCGCACGGCTCCCGCCGCGGAGGGTCCCCTCAGCACCGGCGAGCGCGGCAGCACCGCACCGGACCGGACCGGACCGACACCGGCACTGAGCGGGTCTGAACGGCCCAGGGTTTGGGAAGGTTCGTTTCCCAAAATTCCTTAAAGCAAAAGGGTTATCATTAAATATTTGTTTAAAAAGCTAAAGCGAACCGTTTAGGCAGGTGTTCCCTCAAGTGCCTTATTTTCCCCGCGTCACTTGTCCTGAGGGTGAACATGAAGCACCTTGTGCAGCGCATCACGGAAACGGAATGGAAGGATCATGTCCCGGCAGCTTTTCCTACACAGCATCATTGAATGGTGGGGTTGGAAGGGACCTCAGGAGATCATCCAGTCCAAACCCCCTGCCAAAGCAGGTTCCCTACACCAGGGAAAGTGTCCAGGTGGGTTTGAACATCTCCAGAGATGGGGACTCCACACCCTCTCTGGGCAGCCTGCCCCAGGGCTCCGGCACCCTCACAGGAAAGAAGTTTCTCCTCATCTTCAGATGGAATTTGCTGTGTTCCAGTTTGTGTCCATATTGCCTTGTCCTGCCCCTGGGCACCACAGAGAAGAGTCTGGCCCCACCCTCTCGACACCCAACCTTTAGGTATTGATCAGCATTGATCAGATTCCCTCTCAGTCTGCTCTTCTCCAGGCTGAACAGACCCAGCTCTCTGCCTTTCCTCATGAGAAAGATGCTGCAGCCCCTTAATCATCTCCATAGCCCTCCACAGGACTCTCTCCAGTAGTTCCTGGTCTTTTTTGAACTGGGGAGCCCAGAACTGGACACAGGACTCCAGATGTGGCCTCACTAGGGCACAGTAGAGAGGGAGAAGAACCTCCCTCGACCTGCTGGTCACACACTTCTGAACACCTCTCAGGAGACCATTGTCCGTCTTGGCTATGAGGGCCCATTGCTGGCTCATGGTTCACCTGCTGTCCACCAGCACTCCCAGGTCCTTCTCTGCAGAGCTGCTTTCCAGCACGTCATCCCCAACCTGTCCTGGTGCCTGGGCTGTCCCTCCCCAGGTGCAGTACCCTACACTTGCCCTTGGTGAACTTCCCGAGGTTCCTTCCCACCCAGCTCTCCAGGTCTCATTGAACGGCCTTCTGGTGTTTTAGCAGAAAGAAGGATCATTGCCCAATTCTCCTAACATTTTGTAGAGGAAAGGAAACTGAAGATGATCCCAGACCAGAGCACAAACCTCAGTCTGTTGCCAGACTGCTTCAAATCCCAACAAGTTTCTGCAAAAGTAATTTTAAGTCTATAAAAAAGCATATGCCCCTATTACACACCTTACAGGCCAGTGAGATAAATCACTATAAAACAGTGGTTTTTCAAGTCAGGAACAGAAACAGAGCATAGGGCTGTTTTCAAAGCAACAGACACGTTCAAGTATCTGGAAAGCAATTTGCCTGATTTTTCGGTTTTCAGCAACTCTAGAAGCCTAGGGTGAGAGAAAGTCTACTTGAATGGATTTCTCAAATGATCCTTACTTCTAACCAAGTTGCTTCAAAATTTTTTCCACTTTGTGTACAAGAGCTTGAAAACTGTGCTGAGAAAACCTCAGCTACATATTTTAAGCATCACTTTTTAGATAAGTTGGGTGTAACGCTTCAAAGTTTGCCAAACACCATGCCTGCATGTTTAAAGTGTGTATCCTGTTTTCACTCTTAGCTTTATCCCAAAATGATTTATTTTACTGCAATTATAAAGAAATAATTCTGCCCAATACATTTTAATTTAACTTAAAAAAAATGAATGTGTCAGGCCTATATACAGATACAGCTTATGACTTCATTAGGAAGTACAAAAATTAGGCATAGAAAAAAATAATTCCATTCTGCTGGTTTTTTGCTTGCTAGTTTGAATTTCAGAACTGGCTTAGAGCTTCATACTGGTCTTCTAAAGTTGTCCATCCACAGAATTTCTTTAGATGGCTGATACTCCTGCATATTACTGCCATCCCAATAAAGAGAAAAGTGTGTTTGCAGAAATTAAAGAAATACCAATGTGCTTCCCACAGGAATGGGAACAGCCTTTGGGATGTGCGCTGAGCTTTACCTTCTGTGAAGGATGTGGGGAGCCCCTAAAAAGGATTTACACTTGGGTGCATTAGGCTACCACTTCCCCAGAATAATTCACAGACAGCTGGGGCTTCGTCGTGAGGCAACCTGAGCACTGCAAACAGTCTAAGACCAACTGGGAAGCAGCCATTTAAAATTATCTCATTAAAGAACCACCAAGTATCACTGGATTAACTGAACCACACCGTATGGAAATTGGGAGATAGTTTAGTTTAGCTGGCAGGAAGTATTATACCCAGTGTCAGTTACTTCAGGATGACATATCAGCTTAATGCAGACAAAGTCCTGCCTAGTGTGGTTAACCACCAGTAACTGTGTGAGGTGAGACAGGGCAGAGGCACCTCAAGTGCTTGGTGGCTTCCATTTGGTGCCAGTAGCCAGGGAAGGTTTGTTAAAATCTTGGTTGGAAAAGACCTTTGAGCTCACAGAGTCCAACCGTACTTGTCCACTACTAAACCAGATCTCTGAGCACCTCGTCTACCCACATTTTAAACCCCTCCAGGGATGGGCACTCAACCACCTCCCTGGGCAGCTCCTTACAGTGCCTGAGAACCCTTTCAGTGGAGAAATTTTTCCTGATATCCAATCTGAACCTCCTTTGGTGCAACTTGAGGCCATTTCCTCTTGTTCTATCGCTTGTTACTTGGGAGAAGAGACCCACCCCCACCTCTCTCCACCCTCCTTTCAGGGAGCTGTAGAGAGTGAGAAGGTCTCCCCTCAGCCCCCTTTTCTCCAGGCTAAACAACACCAGTCCCCAGTTGCTTCTCTTAAGACCTGTGCTCCAGACCCTTCACCAGCTTCTTCTGTTAAATGTACATTGCTCCTTAATTAACCTATGCACCTGATGATGCAGCTCAGGTTGTCACCTACAGCTCAAGAAGAGGGATAATAAAAAAACTTGATGCTTAGGGACATGGTTTAGTGAGTATGTTGGTGTTGGGTTGATGGTTGGACTTGATGATCTTGGAGGTCTTTTCCAACCTTAATGATTCTGTGATTCTATCTTGCAAGAAGCACAGATCAGTCCAAGGTAGGTTAACAGCAGTAAGAGGAAACAACTAAGGAAGGAACAGTTACTCTATTGCACACTTGACTCTTGCACACTGTTTCCAAAACGCACCAATAATTTCTCGGTGATGCCTTTGCCTTTCCCTTCCCTACGTCCCCAAAACAACCATCATCTGAAGCAAACCCTCACTTCTGCAGGCAGTGGAGGCTGCATGTCCTACCATTCCCATGCAGACTCCCCAAACTCAACCATTTCTGATTTATTTTCTACTGTAAACAACTGCAATACAAACTTTTACTTCTTCCAAATTAAACGCACAGGTTTAACCATAATTTTATACTATCTCATAATTTTATACTCATAATTTTATCTCATAATTTTATACTATCTCCTTAGATGCTTAACAATTTGTTAAATCTATAATTGATTTTTAATTTTTTTTTTTAAGCAAAGAATATATAATGAAGTTAGAGTACAACAACACCCTGCTGTACCAGGTCTATTTCTTCCTAGCAAGGAGGGAAAACTTCAGACATGGATTTGGGTTTGTTGTTTTGGTTTGTTTTTTTTAAATAAAAATAGAAAAGATAGTAAAGATAATGTAAAACTTTTTCTTTTCCAACAGAGCGTGTACAGGAACCTTTGCATTGTAATTTACTCCAGATTTCATCAGCCTCAGAACATCAAAGCTGAGAACATTGACCCCTCCAAGCTCAGAACACGAGTTGGAATCAGCAAAGGGAACTCAAAGAGGCAGCGCTCTGCACAGAGTTGTATTTGCTGACTGCAGTCAGTGAGGCTTCCAAAACGAAAGAGAAACAGAAAATAGCAGCTACGTTGGACACACTTGTAACTACCTGAAAACTTTTTAATAATTAATAAAAAAAAAATCAAAGCAAGATAGAAAATTGACTAGATTTTAGTCAAATGCAGGATTCTGTCTCAAATGTGGACATGATTTTTTTTTTTTAAATGAGAAAACAGGCCAGACCAGTGATTAAATGGTACAAACCACAGGAGATGCATTATTATAAATACTGGATTCAACAGCAGGTTACAGAATTATTTGCTAAAAGTCTGTCCTTGCACCAGAAGTCCCATCTTGGAGCCTGACTTGGCAACTCTGTCTGTCATGACCAACCTTCAGTTCCCTCCTTTGTTTCCAAGCCTCTAAATTAAAACCTAGCTATTTTGTCCTCTCCTGTCACATGTGGAACCAGTAGCCAGAACACTATGAACACAGGGGGAAAAAAAAAATCTCCCCCTGCTATTTCAGTGTGGCAGTAACGCTATAATTCTGGAAGAGTAACTGCAGAAGTCCTGCTAAAATCTGACAGATAATCCAACATTTTTTCTACTGAGATGGCATATAAACAGTCCTCTTAAGGTCTGTTTGTCTTTAATAAAACACTTAAGGGTTTTAGAGTCAAAACACCAGAAATTCTGTACAGGTAAATTTCCACAAGCTTGTAACTTGAGGATGTTTTCAGAGGAAGTCTCTTATTACCAAGCCAACTCTCCTGTAAAACACGAAGCTTTCCCAAGTACAAGGAACACAATTCAGCTTCTCATTGAGATATGTATCCAACTCTACACACGTTTTTGTAGATAGCTGTCCATTTTGAATGTATACATACATATACACACACACACGTGTCCTTTTTCACAGTTTTAATAGCCACCCATGACACAACACACACATGCACCCAAAAACCCCACACACATTCAGACAACTCTTTGAGAGTCCTCCTTGCATGTTGCACCTAGTCAGACCAGATTGCATCTTGACAAAGAAACCACTTTCCCTTCCAAGAGCAGACTGCTCCTTCCCATGCTTACAAGTGAGTGGTTACAGCGATGATTCCTGGGACAAGGACGACTTGCAGCTGCAGTATCACACGTGGCTGAAAATACCACAACTGTGACAACGCTGCTGCGAGCACAGACCTCGGCGGGGACCGCCATGAGAAGAACCAAGTTGAAAGATAAAAACCCAATCCTGTCTCAGTTTCTTTGCAATGTAAAAACAAGAATATTTGCATAACCAACTTCTAATTCAGCATTCAGTGGACTATCTATCTCCTATTTATTGTAAAAACTCAGACTGTAGTAACAGATATTTTCCAATACTTACAAGGACAGTAATAATCTTTTAGCTAAGAGATATACATGCTTACATGGAAGATAACTTAAAAACAAACAGACAAATGCTTACCCCCAAAGCTGGCAATCTTTGGGTGCAACTGACAGCGACCTTCAGTTTCCAGTCTGTTTCACCATCAAGCTGGTCAGTTCGAATGAAACACGAACCTTGAAGTTATAAAGAGACATCAAACTAATTTTTTTAATCTCAAAAATTCAGTTTAGGTTAAAAAAAAAAAATTAGAAGAGTGAAAATAAAGCAATGTACAACCATTTAAAAATAAACATGCTACATATAAAAGGATTAATATTTTGAAATGTCTGTGCTTTCTTATAGGAATGCTCCAGATTATCATACAATAGCACAATTCTTGTGATAAAATTAACAATAGGCCTGTCTCTGAACGGGGGGGAGAAATCCTATTTTACAGGTTTCTTATTAGTTTCTGAACAGGTTTCAAAATGTTATCAGCAAGAGATACAACTTCACTGGCAGCAGTTGAAACAGGGTTTGGTTTGGGTTTTGGAGTACCATACTAATGGAAGACTAAAAACAGATTGCACATGAATGCTGCAAATCTATTAAAAACATATACAATTAGCTACAATTTCTATCTAGTTTAAAAAGCCTTAAAAAAGGTGGTAGAATTTTAGCAATACTCTTCACAACTGCTACATTAAAGAAACCTTAAATATTTCTGAAGTAATAATTACAACTTCCATTATGCTACAGCCTAACAACTGTACTCGCTATTGTTACTCTGTGCTATGGGTGTGAAATAAAAATGGATTTTTCTAGTTCTCTGTCAATTTTAAACAATGTGTATAGACATAAATGCATATATGCCTATAATTCCTTCTAGATTTCAACTCAATCAAAATAAAGAAGTTTCATCACTAGCAGTGATATGGTGGCAATTAAACTGAAGGAAACACTGGCAAAGGAGTTTATCCAGGTTGGAGTTTTCTGACACAGAGAAGATGACAGTGCCAGAAGCTTTGAATCTAAAAGGCAACAACACATCAACAAAGGGAAGCGACCAGCACACGCAAAACTGAGAGAGATTCTTTTAAAGGACACGTGGACCCTGATGTTGATGTAAGTAAAATCTAACAGAGCTCAATGTTTTATTCATCAAGGCCTGTAAATTAAGCAGTTCAGTGAGCTAACGGTCTGAAAGGACGTGCCTGAGAGAGAAGCCACCTGAAATTATATCTGACTAGAAGGTAGCAATTTTGCACAACAGTCTTGAAAGAAGCTTCAGGTAACAGCTGTATTTATATTAAGTGCATAGTAAGTAAACAAATCTTTAAATGTTACTATAAACAGCTCTCGGAACACATTACCACAACTCTACTTCACCCAAAGCTCCGAGCCCTAAGCTGCAAAGTTGTATCTAAAGTTCTTGAAAAGCTGATTTTAAATTCTTGACAGAATTCTTTATGGATTTTCTTCTAAAAATAAAATACTATAAAGCACTTTCTGAAGAGTGCAGTGACATAAACTGCAATACAGCTAAGGGTGAGGTACTTAGGAACACCTAGAAATCCCTGTTTCGCCGCACTTTCTATCTATGGCATAGATGAGCCTATTTTCCATCATACTTTTCCTGTACAAGACATTTCATGGTTCTCTTTACCCTTCCTGTCAATGGTTGCTCTCTTCCATCAATTTCATTTAGAATTATACTATAGATCAATGCAGTTCAAGACCAGTGTGGCTCCAGTGAATGGTTGACTGCACATATATTCATTTAATAGAGCTCACACTATGACATGTATTGGCCAGCTGCATTTCCTCTCCACTTCAGCAGTTAATTTCATCAATAACTTATCTCATAGCCTGTTTCCCTTTTATCCAGAGAAAGGGACTGCCTTCTGCCAAGTCAGCTTTCAATAGTGATCACAACAGCAAAACTGAAACAATACAATCCTCTTCTCTACCTCAAATACTGCAGCAGATCTGACTAAGTAATTTTAATTATACTATGAGATACTGGTTTTTAAACCTGGCTTCACTAAGTTATAAAAATGTAATAAAAAACAATGTAAAAAAACAACTATTCACCCCTACCTTAGACCTGTAAAAACTAAATATTCTCTGCTGTGTATTGCGTGCAAGTCACCCGTACTTTACCTTTTGCAGGTATTTGAGTCAGCAGTACATAAAACTTCCAAAAATCCAAGTCATCTGAAAAAAATAGCTATTGTAGCTGCTTTGTTTTGAAGTGCTTGGAAGCATTGTCTCCTCCCCAGATCACAAAATTTTAAAAACCCCAAAAACCCCACAAAAACCCTATATGTAGTTAAAAAAAAAAACCCAAAAGTGTTGTATACCTGAACAGAAAGCTTTAGGTCAGTGTTAAAAATCTCTGACATTTCTAACCTGAGTATGATTTGCCAGGAAAAAAAAAAGCCACCTACACAAACACCAGGAATTGCTGTTCCCTCTGAATTCAGTGATAACTCTGGAACCTGACAATTCTTTTAGAGCACACTGAGTCAATTTTTTTTAAGTTCTGTGCTGCTTAAAGGAAAAGCCATGAAGTATTTTAAATATTTACCAATCAAAGCATAGCTGCCTACAAATGAAAAATACAAACCAAAAAGAAATTCCACACTGAACATCAGACAATTTCATAAGGCTACAGATAAAGGAGAATGAATAAAAATGAACTTTTTACTTTATACAGTGAGGGCACTCGTGCTCATTTCCCGTAACAATACACAATCATTCCAGATCAGTGGACAAAGCTGAATATTGTGAGTGTGTCTGACTTACTTCTCTCTTCAGAGTGAAAATTTCAGAATGTTGTGAATTAGAATTTAAGGAAATCACATTGGATAGATGATTAAACTCTTTAAAAGCCAAAGTGGTGCAAACTTCATGTGAGCACATTTACACTAATTTACACGTATGTAATATTCATTTAGGCTCATCAGTTGAAGACTGGCATAAATCAATTCCGAGCATGTCCATGCAAGGTGCTACCCGAGTGCAACTAAACTGATTTTTAAAACCATTTTAAACTATTTGAGGCCTGTTCAGAATTTACCCAAAGATTGCATTTCTGTGGCAAAACAGCACCTGCCATAGAAAGGAGGATAACCATTTTAAGACCCTGAAGTAACTATGTAACTTTAAAATATAAGGACACGTTGCTAATTATTAACCAAACTCTTGTTTATGGTTATTTGAGATACTATGGATAAAAACTCATCTTTTTTTTTTTTTAAAGCTATTTTCTGTGTTAATATAACATGGCACAAAATCAACACTTATAGGTTAATTTCAGTAGCTTTTATGGTATTTTGAAACAGAGATAGAAAGTTCATCTACGAAGGCGCTAATGTAAGGCCACGATATGTGTGTGTGGACGCAGGACACGTACGTGACAAATGCTCCTGGGAATGGTTTACACTTCCATGTCCATCAGCAACCTCTTTCATAGGCCTGCCTATCTCTAGAAAACCTGAAGAAAATAAAAACCCTTAACAAAAATTTTCAAACTAAATACAGGCTGTGGTTGGAAAGTGCTGTTCAGATTTTAGCCTTAAACTTAAAAAAAAAGTGAGAAAAAAAAAAATGCTCCTCCACAACCAGAAAGGGAAGTGTCTAAATGGAGTAAAAAACAATCCTATCATAAACTTAATCTTAATTAATACTGTGCATCATCATCAGACAGCCAAATCTTGTATTTTTATACTCCTAAACTTGCTATTCATATTTTATGCATTAATTTCTTTATCAGAGAATCACAGAATTGCCTTGATTGGAAAAGACCTAAAAATCATCAAGTCCAATCGTTATCCTCACACTGACAAATCCTCTAAACCATCACTAAACCATTAGTCCTTAAGCACTAAAACCATGTCCCTAAGCACTCCTTTATGTGAAGATATCTCTAATTTCCTGAAAATACAGTAATGCACCTAAACTTGTGTTACAACCAAGCATTTATATTTCATTTTTATATACACAGTTCTGAGTAATTATTACAGTTTTTAATACAGGCTTCTGAAAACAAACTATTTCTTGAGATGTTACATATTTTCTTAAATGTATTCTAGCTTACAGAGTTTTTAAGCCACTCCAAAGAGAAAAATTATTGTGTATTAATGAAATTATTTATTCCTATTTTATTTAATTTGGAAATGTTTCTGATAAGCAGAAATATGGATAATTTATCCTTAAAACAATTAGCTTACTATTCAGCCTATTTACCAAGTAGTTTCTAAAGAAAGTGTAGTTAACACAAGAAAGCCAAAACAGCAGCACTGAAAGACTAATCTACTTTACAAAAGAAAAATAATTTAAATTATTCCATATAAAATTGTATCACCTGATGTTCATGAAAGGCTATAATGAAAAAAACAACAACAACAAAAATACAAATGATCTGAACTGCATCGAGATTTAGTATTTGCAATAAGTGTGAGTCCTGGTTTTCAGCTGGGACAGAGCTGGTTTGTTTTCAGCAGCTAGAACAGCGCTGGGGTTTGGGTTCAGCTGGGATTTGGTATGAGAAGAACGTTGATAACACACCGATGTTTGCAATTGTCGCTGGAAGTCAAAGGACTTTGTGTTTTGCTGGTCTGCAAGTGCAAGATCTCAGGGGGCGAGGAATATTGCAATGAACCAGCTCCCTGGGCATTTGTCTGCCAAGGGGCTGTTCCATCTCCTGTCCCCCATGGGCAGGAGATCCATGAGGGGCTCTTCCTCTCTCGCTCTCTCTGGCTTTGGCTCGGGCTCTGGCTCTCCCGGGATTGCGGTTTCGGTTCAGGATTGTCGCTCCTCCGGGATCGTTATCTGGGAACGGGCCGGGCTTGGTCAGTGGGTGGTGAGCAATTGCTCAGTGCATCATTCATTTGCATATTTCATTACATTTATTATAAACATATTTAACATCATTATTATTTTAGGGTTTATTTTATTTAAATTATTAGATTGTTCTTATCTCACCCTGCGAGTCTCCTTACCCTTACCCCTCCAATTCTCTCCCCTATCCCCTGGGCAGCAGAGAGTGAGTGAGCGGCTGTGTTTGGCTGCCAGCCAAGTGAAACCACCAAAATGTGTAAAGAAAATCTCAACTACCCTAGAGAAGTTTGTTTAGTTTGCTGCAGAAACTAAACTGTGTGTCATTTGTAGCATCTCCTGTGTATTACACACATTGTTCTTTCAGAACATAATAATCAGACAGAAGCAGAATATCCTACCAATTATATAAATATAGCCTCACGTTCCTTGTTAGGCAATAATACTCTTGAATAATCCAAGTGTGGATAATTGAACTTAAAGCACTTCCTTTCCAGGACTGGCCAGGTTTCTTGACTCATAGCAACATGAAAAATTAAGATGGTTTTCTTGCCCTAAGAAATTAAAACTATCCCACTTGTCCTGGATCCAAAACTTAATTTTCATTTCCCCACTCTCACTTCCCAAACTGGAAGAAGGATCTGAAAAAGAAGCTCTAAGTCATGACATGAGACAGAAGAGAGAGGATTCTGAACTGAAGGGATTCCAAATTCAGGGGAAAAACACACCTAAGGAATAACAGCTTATTCTTACTACCATTAAACATTACAAAGTGAATGACACATCAAAACACTTCCACACCTCTGTCCTTTGCTTTTTCTGCTCGTGAATTGAGCAATCATTCACAGCAGGTCTTGTCTTCAACTACACCTATTTAATCAGCATTTTACAAGTGAAGTTATCTTTAAAAATATTTCCATTTTTAGATTTCACAAGTACATTCAAATCCCTTCCACAGAGCCTGAACAGTGAACCCACACACGGTATTTGTAACCAGTGTCAGTATCCACAGCACAGTACCTCAGAAGCCAATCATCAACACAGAAGTTCCGAAAATAGTTATTTCTCTTGGAGAACATTAAAGTTAACAGATTTCTCCTTGCAAATTTTTTGCCAAATATCATCAAAATTAAAAAAAAAAAAAGAAAAGAGAGACCAGCTGCTAAACACTAAAGAGAAATTATAGGTGTAATTCAAATATATCATAGCACACTTTTAATGTTTTACTGTGCTGAAGATGCATCAGAGGGAAACAACTATAATTTATAGTTGCATATAGTGGATATGCAGGAATATGCATATTTTACAAGGATATTAAAGACCAAGCACTCCAGTCAGGGTTGAATTCCACACTCCATTACAGATACATCAATGAAAAAAACCCACAGAGTGTGTGCCCTTAAATTAGTCTTAAAAAAACCCAACAACATAAAATTAAATTACACTTACTTTCTAGAATATGTAATTGATAAGAATTAATGTCAGTTATTCTTAAGCAGAGATAATGCTAAACCACCACTACACCTCTGGGTCCTTCTCAGTCAAATCTAAACAAATAAAATTATGTCTGCCTCCTCTCTCAAGAGCTGTAGCCAATGAATTTTTTACAAATGAGAACAACAGCTACAACTAATGCCTTTCAAGCCTCAGCAAAACTGAATTATTAAATCTGTCTGCCTATATCCTATTACAGCCGACTTATGAATACTTGATTTTATTTTGTATAATTGACAACAGTTGTCAGGAAAGGAAGGTTTTAACGGCAATCAAATTAAGATCAACTGGTATAAGTGTCACAGTGAAGAGCCTGCATCAAGTGTTGATGAATTAATTGATGGGTCACTGGGAAACGGGGCACGTGGAACTGTGGTGTCATAAACAGTTATATATTGTCTGGTAATATTACCAGCCTGCCTGCTTTAAGTCAGGGCTGACACTGACAGACAGGTTACTAGAATATACCCAACAAAAGAAAAGTGGGCTTTGACTTTGCACACCTAACACCAGATCATTTATGAACAACTTAATTTTTAAATCATTTATATTACTAAAGCGACTATGCGCATGAAAATTTTAAACTGATGACAAGATGAAGAGCAGCACCAAGATGACATGTTGGAGTACAGAGTTTCATTTATCACTCTAACAAGAAGCTTTCAATTATGATAGCTTCTAAGGAGGAAAAAAAAAAACCCAAAACACCTGAAACATCCCAAGCATTTAAGCTGCAACACTATCACATAGGATGCAACTGAAAAATTTAGTGGCATTTACACAAGGCTGATTAAATTAGTTTTAAAACATTAATTTCTCTTTAAGACTGTGAAAGAACTGTGTGTACTTGAGATATTTGATCTGAATTAAGAAACCAATGAAGCAATTGATTAATTGGAATTTAAGCCATCAGTCACTGGATTCATCAACAGATTCATTTACATTCTAAACAATCAGCTGATGGTCTTATAGGATACCATGTATTAATACACAGTCAATATGATACCCCCAAACTCATCACAGTTCCTTATTGACAAGCACACAGATGCTTTTAATCCAAGCTTGATCACACTACATCTTTTTTGAATTGCTGTATTGATTCAGTACGCTTTAGGAATTTTTATCTCTATTTTTATTAAAAACATTATGGTATTCTCTTATATATACAGCAAATAATGCTGCAAGTAAAAAAAAAAGGCATCGACATTCATATTCACACTTACAAACTTTAACCTACTGATTTATATTATTTTGAGTCTACAAAAGGATACTGAAAGGCATAAATTTATCTTTTCCATTTAATAGGATTTGATGCACCACCTTGCTCCTATATTCTTCTGATGTATACTGGTAATCTTTTTGAAGAAACTCAGCAATACAGAAAAAAGATAATGTGAATTATTTACATCTTCAGTTCAATGACTGAATCAAAAATTCTGTCATACCAAACACTGAAGAAGTTCTCACTTTTCAGATGAAAAAAAGTTGAAGGAGGTCAGGATATCACTTTATAATGGTATGAGAATCAGTACCGTAGCTTGGCAGATGTCAGCTTTACCATTCCAAGTTGTACAATCACTAGAATTTTTTTCACTGACACTACTCCCTGTCTGTGTGCTTGCTCAGTCTGCAGTTCCAGTTGGTTTTAACATGATGGTGATCCGCCCCATGAACGATGCAAACACATCACCTGATTAAAATCCAAGAATCTTGAGAATATTTTCAGCCTTGCTCATTCACTTGTAAACCAGTTTTGCTCACATCTCCTACGTATTCAGTCATATTTACTACATATGTTAGTATTAGAAGCATGTTTCTCAACAAGCAGTAGACAGCCCATGTTCCTTCAAATGAATCAAGGATGAAAACATTTTCCAGAAGTAGTAATTGCAATGCTGTAGGAGCAAAACCCTACCTAGTGTAACCTACTACAGCTAAACTAAGTTCACTGAGATTAGAGGCTACTTTGATACAAACCATGCTGTACATCTGGAGAGATAAAAGGGATGAAACTGAACCTTTTGCAACCAGAGAGGTTATGCTCTTTTAACAGAAACATAGCTCCACTGTGGAGCATTTCAAGGCTCCACTAAAACAGGGAAATAGTATCTAACAGATGCTATTCCATAAACATAATCCATTTTGATATCTTGTCATTATTTGAATCATTATTGGATATTAGGTAAAATTTCTTTACTGAAGGGTTGTCAAGTGCTGCAACAGGCTGACCAGGGCAGTGGTGGAGTCACCTTCCCTGGAGGTGTTCAAGAAACATGTACATGTAGCACTCAGGGATATGGTTTAGTGGGCCTGGTGGTGATGAGTTGATGGTTGGACTGGATGATCAGAGGTCTTTTCCAACCTTAATGATTCTGTGATTATTCTGGTCTAAGTACTGAGTTCAGCTGGCATTTTCCATCTATCTGTCCTTAACATACAGTACTCATTTAGCTCTCCCAGGAAAACATTCTGGTTTACAACTGGAAAGTAGATTCTTCTTTAAAATGTATTATGAGAATCATTCTAAGTGCAAGTACTGCATGTTTGCTTAAAGATTCAACAGGATTAAAAACCATGCAAGATATTTAAATAATATTGACTCAGTGGGGTCCCTGATTTGAGAGCTCTGACAGCACAGCAGAACTTGCTCCCCTCATTAGCCTCCCTAATGCACTTAAGTATTTCTAAGGACAAATAATACAGAAATATGCATATGCAAATACACCTCGAGTGCTTGTAGCTGACTTGAGGAGCCATTTCTCTCTTGATGAAAGCAGAGCTCACAAGCAAACAGAAGAGGCTAAGAAAAGTGTGTGGCCAAATATACCCAAATCCACTGAAGGCATGTTTAGTCTTGAAGATTTTAGCAGCAGCAAGAGTAATCAACTTGAAGGACAGAGCATTAACTAAATGAGGAGGAGCAGGAATCAAAGTCCTGGTATCTCATGAAGCTTAAAACACAGAAAAGTACAAGTCAAAGGAGTTGACAAAGCCATCGGTTTACAAGAGGCATGTGAAAAACAAGAGGTTAAATCTCTGGTTAAAAATTTAGCAGGGAAAAGCACATTCTACTTTACCAAACAGGAACCTGTGCAGAAGCAACTGACCCACCAGCTGCAAAGATTTATCACTGGACTTCATTACAGCAAAAAGCAGAGGATTTGTGTTTTTCCCAATTACTTTTTATTTGACAGACAGAGGAAGGCTGTGTAAAGCTACTTGGCCACCTGCAATCAGAGCTATAACTGAAGTTTGTTAAATATTTCAGCTAAATTTCATTTACCCTTCCTATGTACCAAAAGCAACGTCAGTGTGCCAACACAGCACTTGCACGGAGAACCTGGCACCCTCCTCAGCTGCATGCTCCTTACCAGGCAGGCTGCTCCTCCACATCAAGTTGTCTGCCACTGGGAAGAATGCTGCTGGACTGAAGTAGTTCAAGGTTACACAAGCTTCCCTTCCAGCTCCCATCAGCCACATCCCTCAAGCCCCATGTGAAAGTCAGCATCAGATTAACACACACAAGCCACCCTTTCCTTACAAATACCTTGTGACTGAGGATAATTCTGAAGTTTTAGAGAGACAATGTCAGAACCACTGCAAGATCACTCTTCATTAGACCTAATAATCAGAACTTTCTAGGTTATGCAGAAATGCTTTTTTTCATAATAAATGTAAGGATCAGAGATATTTTCCAATTGTTTCAAAGGATTAGCAAGTTAATGTTAACTGCTTGCCTAGTGAAGTCTTCAGGTAAGAAAAAAAAATTAAACAACTAACAAAAGAAAAAGGTGATAGTATCTTTAAAGAAAACATAATGCACAGCATCAATCTTACAAACAGATACTTTACAAGACATATTATAAACTGCTTCTACACAAAAAATCCTTCAACCTAACCTCTGCAAGAGTATTTTCTTTATCTTTTATTTCCAAAGTCTTCAACAACATATCCACAATCTATCAGTTATAAACATACATATAGGCTGTTTGTGTGACTTGCCCTGCCTCTGAGATCTGCTTTGATGATTCTCACGTTCAGCTTTTTTAAGTTTTTTCCCCCAAATTGGAGGAATTGTTTGGGATTTCAAGATATTCAGACTGCTACTCCAGCCAAGCCACCAAATGCCCTGAAATCCTGGGGAAATGTATTACCACTGGAGAGTGGGAACAGGCAAACTTATGCCTAATGCATGACACAGCCTCCTTACAGATCAGCTTTTTCAAGTCTTATTAGTTTTGGGTTTTGTTTTTTTGGGGTTTTTTTATTATGAAAAGTAAATAGTAAAATATTTCTTTGTTACAGCTTATTTTGCTGCAAATCTAATGAAACACATGCATTGTGCTAGTCACCCAAGTATGCACAGAAAATAAAAAGAAAATTATTAGAGAATGAAATACATGATCATGTCTTCTAATAACATTTTACTGTGTAATTTTACACCAATAAAATAGGGAGAATAATACTATTAGGAGCTTAATGCCTGCCAAGACCTCCTCCTTCCACCACATAACGCTCATACTATCTGACTATATCTTAAATAAGTAGCTGATTACATAGAATCAGTATTACTCAGTGGCTTAAAGTAGATACCAAAACATTTCAAGCCTGAGTTAAATCAAATGTTAAAAATGGAATAGGAACTGAAGTATAGAAACAGATTAAAGTAGTTCAGACAGATTGTTGGCAGCTACTCATGCCCTGAAGATAAACTTTTATCTGGCCGTATGTGCAAAACTTAACTCCAGTCATTTATCATTCTCTATAGCAATAGATTTTCAAAGCATTTCAGTTCCCAGACAGGTAGGTTTTATAACTCTTGTTTTCTAAACATAATAGAAAATTCCAGAATGTGTGACAAATGCAACTCCTCCAGCCTTCTTATTCTGCAGCAGTTGCTTTTCTAAAGAGCTAAAAAGTCACATCAGTTGCACAACCAAATTCCAAACTGACATTTTTTTGCCTCTGATTTGATTTTCAAAGATCGAGAGTTGCAGAACAGGCTGAGCCCCAGACAATGAGGTTGTTCACAGAACACTTATTCCTAACTGTCCAGAACAGATAATACTTCCATCACCTTTATGTTTTTACTTGCAGTGAGCTTGAGGTTTCATATTAAGAAACAAAAGTTCTACTAATAATTGCATTTTCATATCTAGAAAACTAGGCCTTTTAAACAAGCAAAACACCCTTGGCAGCACAACGCCCTCCTCCTGTGGAGAAATGCTTAAAAACTTCATTATTTTCAAAATAACTCTTTTCTTTCAGTAGCAGACTTTGTTTGAGAAGGTTGACTCTGGAGTAAGCCTTTACTAGCGTACTCAGAGCTCCTTCCAACAGCAAATCAAGCTATAGGAATGATGATTTAGCCTGTACTTGCATTGCATATTTTATGCCAGTAAAATGGTTAAAATTTTTTAAAAAACATCATATTTGAGACAGCTATATTGCTACAGAAATAAATTGCTACAAAGCCACCAAAGTATTTTCCCATTTTATTCCCACATTTTACTCATACCATTGTTGGTAAAGTAATTAGAAGTAAAGAATTTGGAAAGCTCCTAACTACAAATTTTAACACAAGTGAGATTGCTGGTTTTGTGACAATTCTTAAATATATAAACATGTCTGTGAGTAGTAATTTATGCCTGAGTAAATGTACCATTTTCAAGGAGTTTCATAAGTGAAATTCAAGAAACTGATCTATGCAATGGGGAATGTCCAGAGGGACCTTGACAGGCTGGAGAAATGGGCTGACAAGAACCCCAGAGTTCAACAAGAAATGGTGGAAAGTCCTGCACCTGGTGAGGAACAACTCCACACATCAGTATATGCTGGGCACCACCCAACTGGAAAGGAGCTTGGCAGAAAAGGATGTGGGGATCCTGGTGGACACCAGGTTGAACGTGAGTCAGTGATGTGCCCTTGTGGCAGAGAAGGGTACTGGTATCCTGGGCTGTGTTAGGCAAAGCGTCACCAGCAGGGTGAGGGAGGTCCCCACTGGTGAGGCCACGTCTGGAGTCCTGTGTCCACTCCTGGGCTCCCCAGTACAAGAATGATATTGACATACTGGAGAAGGTCCAACAGATGATGGACTGGAGTATCTCACATATGAAGAAGAGTCAGAGGGAGCTTGGAGTGCTCAGCCTGGCGAAGACAAGGCTCATGGAACATCCTAACAATGTCTTTACCTGGAGGGAGAGTGCAAAGACTGAGCCAGGCTCTTTTCAGTGGTGCCCAGTGACAGGACCACAGGCAATGAGTGCAAACTGGCACACAGGAGGTTCCTGCTGAACATCAGGAAACAAAAATCATTATTTTTTGATGTGTGAGGAGCACTGGCACAGCTAGTCCAGAAAGGCTGGGGAATTTCCCTCCTTAGAGATACTCAAAAGCTATCTGGACACAGTACTGGGCAACCAGGTCTAGGCAGTCCTGCTTGAGCAGGGATGATGGACCAGATGATATCTGGAGATCCCTTCCAATCTCAACCATTTTACCATTCTGAGATACCATCTAAAGGACTCACATCAGTAATACAAAAACAATAAAATGCAGGCCTGAAAAATATCAGATGTAAAACTTTTGCAACAGGCATTATCTTGCAAGGTTCTTCACAATCAAAGGATTGTGAGAATTTGTGCATTATTTCCTATTTCCCCATTGCTGCCATTGCACAGCTGGAGTGGCAGACACACAGTGGTTTGGAATATCCACACCAGTAAATTACTATATACTGGATTTAAAGACATACAAGAAAAAACAAATTGTTTGATGATGATGATTTGTACATGACAGTATGCTTGAGAGCAGTGGAACCAATCAGCCAGTGGGACTTGCTTTCTCTGGTGTATCACCTCTTACAATACAAAAAAAAAATAATCACCTTTTGCCAACCTGACAGCTGCTGAGAAGTCCACAGCAGCTGATGTATTAAAATGCATCTGTGGACGTTATTTTACAAGACTTCTACCATTACAGTTTTTACAAACTTTTACAAGTTTGTTAGAAGAGGAATAGTGCAGCACTCTGTCTCTTGGGAAAGCTACTTTCTTCCAGAAGCAGTGGCTGTTACTCTACACAGAATCAAGTGTCTGCCAAAAATTCTAACTCAAGACAGATATACGAGGTTCAAATACCATGGGCAAAGAAAAGCTGAAGCAGACCAGTAAAGGCACTTCCATTTTACCCTTTGGAAGTTCAGTTTCTACCAGAAAAGATACCAAGTCTTATAATGCCATGCACCAGATTTTCATGAAGGACCAGTTCTAGTTCACGTCAGAACACCTCTGTGTTTGTACAGGAATACCTCACCCGGATCAGAAACCGGCCACTGAACCAAGGCACCGACACAAGGCACAGCCAAGGTGGAGGACAAGTATTTTAGCTTAGAGAAGGAAGGAGTTTCTCTCTGAAACTTTTCTTCTTTTACAAACACAGTATCTTTGATAATACTCCCCTAATGCTGAAGTCATTAACACCTGCTTCAGCTGGTGGTTGCTGTGGACAATGATGTCTGGAATGTGCTGTCTAGCTTCTGAGCCATGACTAGGGTTGCATATAGAGAAATAAAATGTAGAGAGCATGCCAAGCAAATAAAAAAACCCCATCAAAGCTATGTTAAAGGCCACTTAGGATCTAGTTTAATCTCAGTAAGGGAGCTTTCCATTGGGGTAACACAGATCTTGTCTACATTTGCATAACAGCTTTCCACTAAGGTAGTCAGTTGTTTCTGGCATGATGCCTGCTTATACACCAAATGAAAATAACCTTTAAAGCATCTTTTGCAGCCAGCTCAGCGTTAACATTTTCTTTAACCTGGTGGAAGGCTGATAAATGGAACAAATCTTCCAAATTGCTTGTCATCTCTACTGTATGTAATGAACAAACCCAACATTTGGCCTTAACCTTTCCTCTCTCTCTTTTTAAACATATATATAAACCCAAAATATCATTCCAGAGGTTTTTTTGCTTTTTTTTTTTACCTCTCTCTTTTATTTTTATTTTTTAAAATTTTAACTATGGAAGCCAATTAAGATCTTGTGGAAACCTCTGTTATATGGGGAGCCTGGCAGCAACAAGGAATTCACATCTGAGCAGTGATTTCCACCTGCTCCATCCTCCCAAGAAGTAATCCTAACTCTAAACTCCAGCAGTCATCTAGCTGCCTCCATTCATGAAAGAGAGGAATACCCATGTGACAGACTGTCAATGTCAAACATGAATACATAACAAAGACTCATCTACCATAGCCTTTAACTTTTCTAAAAGTCTGATTACAAAAACCTTTGGAATCTTAGAAATTAGATATATTGACACAATTAGCATCAAGCCATCACACCAGATTATATGAATATAACATTCTAGCTAAAAGCCAATGTATCTGATAAAGAAAAGAAAAAAAGACATCTAGTAAGAATTGGGTTTTATCAAAATAAGCTTGATGCCTGAAATTCAGCTTCTGCTATGTAGACTTAAAACTATCCTAAAAAACCTCAACATTTCTTCAAGTGCATTTGAGGGGGGGTGGGTGTGAAGTGAAAGGGGAGGAAAACAAGCACACGCCACTCTCTCATTTCTCCCATGGTACCACACCTGTGTGAAGAGAAGCAAGAAGAGTTTTAGGCTGAACTTTGTAAACTACCCATTTATAACTCAAATTGCTTCTTTTTTGACTGAAGGTAGAGGATATTGCAGTGCTGCAGACTACATTCATATGTAGTGTAAATATTGAAGTTGGAAAACACCACTTTGCCCCTCAAGAAGCTTATGGGGTGGGTTGGATTTTAAGATTAGTTCAAACTCTTTGCTTTACTCTTTATAGATTTATAGTAACAAGTTATAGTTAAACTGCTTTATTGCACAGAAGATAAAATAAAATTACATATAGAACATAAAACCATGCAAAAACCAATGTGTTTTACAAAGTACTTAAAGTGTCAACTATAAATTAAACCATAAATCAGTCAAAACTGCAACATCCAGGAAGAAACAATTACAGATGTAAGTGTTCACTCTTTAGTAAAAAAATAATTACTGCCATATGCTTGAAGTTCAGGGGATTATTTGTTTTGTGGGTTTTTGTTTGTTTTGTTTTTAAAGAAGTACAACACCAATATAACTAGTTAACCTGTTGCATGCTTAGAGAAAGTGCATTTTCAGTTTTAAAAGTCACATTCCATGTGCAGCAGAAGTGTATATAATATAATTTGCATCAGAATTTAGGGAAGATTTCACTCAATTTGCTCTTTACTCACTTTACTCACTTTATTAATTATAATTAATATCTACATAGTAGGTACACAACTCTCTCAAAGTGCTCACAAGTGTTTTTTTAATATCCATTATGGAAAAGTCTACTGTTACAACATGATAAACTTTTAAAATAAGTAGCTTTGTTGTCTAGATAGAAAATTAATGGAACTTCTTACAGGAAAATTTTAATTATGGCATTCTAAGAAAGGTGACTAAAGTAGACTTGATGTGTTTTACTTTTGAAAACATTTTTCTTAACAGGTTTCTGACACAGGGATTCACCCTGCTCCCCTCCTCCCATCTATATCTTGACAAAGAGATTGTTTAATTCACATTAACTGTGCTTGTTCAAGATCTACTATTCATACATATTCCAATCAAGACACAGAGGTATTTCTGGCCTGTATTGTTTGTTGATAACCATACCTGTGCTCCATCCTTCAACTAACAGTACTGCGGGGAAGGGAGACTGCACAGCGTCTTGCACAAAGAGAAACCAGGAAATTCAGAATTACCAGGGAGGAAAACATGCTCTAGAGCAGGTATGCAAAATACATCATTCAAGAACTTGTTTTGTTGCAAGCTAGGCAACTGTCTCATCTTATTCTTGTTCATTTATTCCAGCAGTGACAATGTGTATGATATAAACTGCTGCAAGGATCCTAATTAAGGACAGCAAGCTAGCTCTCACCAGAAGAACAGTTCCTGATGCTCCTAAAACAGCAAACGTTGCACAATGTTACACGAGCTTCCTACACACTTTTACTGTGTGCACACCATAAAGAAATTACAACTGATACATACCCCTGCTGAGTGGATGATGACTGCTTCCAAACACCTAGATATGTAACTTCTAATCCAACATCACTAGTCAAGGCTCGGAAAATTTTGGATCACCACACATCGACCTTCTACCACTTACACGTTCCATGCAAGTGGCCTCATTTAAAGCATTTCCTCCACAGATGCAGAAGTCCTCCTACTTTCTACTTTTCTAGCAGCTGTGATTTCAGCTGGAAGAGTTTTTGAATCAGTAGGAAAAGGTGACATTGCAAGTAGCCCCAAAAGAAACATCAACCCTTTTAGAATCATGCTGGATCCAAGAGACAGGATTTGTCAGAAGCATTCTGCATCTCAAGAAAATGGAGAATGGTGGGAGGGAAAAAAAAAAGAAAAGCGCAGGTATGCTGAACCAGAGGGTGACTAACCAAGACAGAGTTTATACACAGACTATTAGAAAACTTTCTCAGTCCAGAACAGTTATTGATGATCTAGTGCATTGCATCAGCATTTGAAAGTCATTAGCAAGACACAGTAACTACACAGTACTTTATTTGGCAAATATATAGCTCTACTCATCAGAAATATTTCTGTCTTCTCTTGCAAATGACCTCTGCAAATTTAGCCTTTTATCTGAAATATAGGATAGAACTCCAGTGCCACAGTGAAATACCAAGTGCCACTTATATAGGGTTCACCGATATCACAGCTATTAGCCTGGTGAAATTTAGTGCTGTCTGACAAATATCAGACAGTCCTTCAGGATCTTGAAGAGAAACGAGAATATAAAGGAGGGAAACTCATTTGAATTATATGAGGGTCACCCAATAGCAATTTTTAAACTTTAATCAAAACAGCTATAATTTATAGGGTTCCATAAAAGGAGATATTTGTTTCTCAAAGATTAAGTGTACTCCCCTATCACTATGTGAAGAGAATAGGGCTAACGAGAAGTACTTTTCTTTCTCTCCCTCAAGAAAACTGTGTTTATTTGTTTTTTTACTGACCAAAAAGCCAGTATTATTTCTAAATAAAATCTTTAGTTATTTTAGGTTACAAGTTATTATATTACTGTAATAGATTTAAAAAAAAATATTTTAATCACTCATTAGTAGGCTCAGATTTCAGTTCTTTAATAACTGAATTTTAAATACTGTCAAGTCATATTAAGCAAGTACAGTATTTTAAATATGAACTACTCTTAATATTTGCTTTACCTAAGCATTTTGTTGTAACAGTTCATAACAGTCATCTATTTAGAGGAACATATCTATAAAGGTCTCAGGTTTACAGTCCCAGCATACATCTCTCACACGGATCCTCTCCCATTAATCTGTTGAAGGTAGCTCTCCTACCATCAAGTCCATTTCACCACTTCAAACTGGTCACAATACACAATAATTTTACTGCAACCATAAACTTATCACATAATCAATCTGAATTATCAAAACATACCAGTTTTTTCCGATGTTCTGAGAAACACCATGTCAGATGGGATTCGTTGGTTCTGAGGAGGGGGAAAAGAAAAAAAAGGATTTTTTGTAAGTAGGAAAAAAAAAAAGGTGAATTCCAATCAAATGTGCAGTAATATCTATCACCAAAAGGTCACACTTGGATTGAAACTCAATTCAAACAGGATTTCTCACAGTACATTACATTCAGCATTTGCAATTCAGAAATGAGTATTTTCAAAAATACTATACAGTAAGCAAACAGCAGCTAATCCTTTCAGATGCTCTTGATAAGTGATTCATGAATACCTGAAGAACTACAACAGATTTACATTTTCTTGAAAACAGTAGTTCAAAAATATAAATAACTAATTGAAATATTCTTAAAAATAATTTCACCAAGCCAGAGTCTGACACTCAGCACATATTCCATAAGAAATGGTGAAATGTAGAATATCTGTCTTGGCACTCAAGTTGCAAACATGATGTATACCAAGTTTTCTCCTCTTTCCCAACACACACAAACATACAGAGAGGAAACAGCGAGGAAACAGCGAGGAAACAGCATTTTCCCATTTCACATCTCTATAAACCTTTCCTTTACAAAGACAAACTTGAATAGAATTTCTCCCTCGGTATCTAAGGCACAGAGCCATCTGCAGAGTCAGCTGCACATCTGTTCTGCTGTTTCCTTTTCAAACACAGAACCAAATCAAATCACATTTCCCCTCCTCTTGCTCTCTGCTCTGTGACTGCCCCGACCCTTCGCTCACCCACTGCTTGTTTACGAGGCACCTACCAGCGCCGCTAACACGCTGCCAACAGAGGGTTTAAGAATTAAAAACTAAGGGAAGTAAAAAATAACCAACACCTCAAAACCTGAAAGAGATACAGGACCAGAAAGGAAAGAAAGTGACAGACTGAGCGGACAGAGTGAAGAGTGGACAGAGCAATGAGAAAAGAAACCAAATTACTGAATTCCGTTTCTTCCAGCACAACTTCTGCTCAGTATCCCCCATGCTCTACAGTTTGATACTGAAGCTAAATGCAAAGATTGATTTGCATTTCATTTACAGATTACCTTGAACTAATTAAGAAATCTCAGTGGATTATTAGCAATGGCTTTACTAGTTTATAATAATAATAATAATAATAATAATAATAATAATAATAATAATAATAATAATAATAATAATAATAATAAAGTATTTCTTACTATTCATTTCAGATTACTTGTTAAGAGAATATAATGTACAAATATTTTTCAAAGTACCTCCAGGTTCTAAATTTCAGGTTTTCCTTTCATACTTAGTTGATATTGCCTTGAAAGCCACTGCATACTTAAGGCTCATCTTTTATTTTTTTTAACAGCTCAACTGTCTGAGTGGAAAAGAAAATAAATGCAGCTGACAAAGCTGACATGGCATACACAAACCTCAAAGATTTCAGCCTTAAAAACTCGACTGAATTTCCTCAGCACAAAAAGTTAAGAAGCTCGTTCAGTATATGAGCATTTCAAAGCTACACAGTCATTCCCTATTTCACAGTTCAATTAAAATCAAAATTAATACAGCAATAATAATTCAATTGTGTCTCTTTTTTGTGCATAAACAACTAGCTACAGCAAAATGGTTAGTTATTTTTATAGAAGAAATAGCAATGAAGATGGGGTCACACTGACCCGAAAACTTCACAGAAACACACACAGAATCCCAGAATTGCCCAGATTGGAAAAGCCCTTTAAGCTCATCGAGTCCAACCATGAACCCAACACTGACAAGTCCCCAACTGACCCATGTCCCTCAGCACTGTGTCTACACAACTCTTCAATCCCTCCAGGGATGGGGACTCCACCACTGCCCTGGGCAACCCCTGCCAATGCCTCAGAACCCTTTCAGCAAAGAAATTCTTCCTCACACCCAATCTCAACTGCCCTGGCCACAACTTGAGGCCATTTCCTCTTGTCCTGTCACTTGACAGTGACACACAGACCCACCCCCACCTCTCTCCACCCTCCTTTCAGGGACTTGGACAGAGCCAGAAGGTCTCCCCTCAGCCTCCTTTTCTCCAGGCTCAACAACCCCAGTTCCCTCAGCTGCTCCTCACCAGACATTAAGCAATGGAACATCTCACATATGAACACAGCATACAGAATCCTGCCTGTAAACTGTATAAGTGTAATAATCCTAGACCTAATACTTTGATTCACTGTATCAAAGTGGAAAACAAATTCTATGGGTTATTGCAAAGATGTAACTATCAAAGAAAAACCATAATGGGTTCAAAATCATATTTCTGTGGAATTCAATTGCATTCAGCATGTAGAAGCTCTGAACATACTTATCCCAACAGGAATCCAGGCAACAGCACAGAGCACAGCATCAGCAAACACATTCAGAAACCTCCTAGAAGGACCAACACACACACAGAGGGGTATTTTTGTTCATTTCAGTCAAGACAGTCCTTCATCTCAACATGTAAGGACATGACACTGCTACTAACAGAAAGAAACCCAGCATTCTCAAACTGATTTGATTTGAAACCAGACATCTAGTTTCTCATTTTTAACCCTCCACTTTTTACTTTTTTTGAAGGCAGCACTTCACCTTCATCACTGGATGTCAAAGGAAAACCCCTTCGAAGTATGCACAGTTATAGTCCCCTGCAATAAAACAGCTCAAAACACATCCAGCAAGTCAATTAAACATCGCTTTGTATGACTGCATGTGGGACCTCCAAAAAAACTACGCCTGGCTATCCATAAAAATCAGCTCAGAGTGAAAAAATTCACATTGCCTCACTCAAAATGGAGAATAAACGTGTATTTACATACCACCACTGAGGAAGCTGATGCTGTTTCTCATATATAATGCTGTACTCTTAGTTCTTGAGAAGCCATACTCATATAGCAATATTATTTCTGATCACAAAATATCCTGGATACTGCAGGCAAAGTTTTCCTTTACACCAAAGAAACTTTGCCAAGATCAGCATGTAGCCACAACAGTGCTGTTTGGAATAGTGGGATCTGAATAGACCTGTCAGAGTCAGCTGCCAGATTCTGTGTTATACGGGCTCAGCTTTCCAAATAAGATGAAGTAAACTCTCTAAATCTCTGGAGGCAGGTACCTCTGCCCATTCCCTGTAACATACTCTCCAATGATTCAGAAGTGGGGCTGGAAGCAACTGCAACTGTATTCTCTACAGATAGAACCATCTCTGTAGCCCATCACGGTCCTATGTCAAGCAAACAAGATGCTTGGAAAACAAGGAAGTTTGGAAACAGTAGAAAATAAATGGTTTAGGTTTACCTAAAAGTCCTATGTGGTTAGCAAAAACCCCTCCTCATACCTTAAAATTATGCATTTTCATGCTTGGATACTTCCTGTTTTGCAGTAATTCCCCTGTATTTGTACAAGCACAAAGTTAAAAATTCATGGGCTTGTCTGTATGTCAGTGTTCACCCTGAAGAGGCTGCTCAGCTGCAGCCAGTACAGCATTTTTTGGAATCTTGCCTTATAACAGAAAATAATTAAACATGTAGAGAAATTTATTATCCATCATGAATCCAGATTCAACCAGGAATAACTCATATCCAAATTTGGAAAAAAAAAAATGCAGTAAAATTGTTAACCTTATTAAATATTATTATGCATCTATTAGAAAAAAGAAAAAAAAGAAGAAAGGGAAAATGCAACTTCAAAATTAAATAAATCTTTCCTCAAATGACAATAACAATTAAACAGATATCCAGTCTTCATATAGATTAACTATACATTTTTGCAGCTACCCTGCCAGCTCTGACATAAATCCATTACACAAGTTTCAGGTTACAGGCTTCATGCCTACAAACTTCCTGTTACTTGTAAACAACCTAAAACACTTGACCAGCATCCCAAAATTTTGCAAAATAACAGTCAAATTATCTAATACTGAATTAAAGAGAAGTTCTAATAATCCAAATGAGGAATCAGGTTTTTACAAATCATTACCAGCTTCCACAGAGAACGCATGTTTCACACTGAGTAAATGAAACATTCACCTGGTACTTGCTAACCAAGATTCAAGTCTTTATCCCTGACAAAACTGGGCTGAATTATAGAATATCTCAAGTTGGAAAGGACCTGTAAGGATCATTGAGTCCAACTCCCTGCTCCTCACAGGACTACTTAAATTATTTGACTAAGAGGACTGTCCAGATGCTCCTTGAACTCTGACAGGCTCAGTGCTGTGACCGCTTCCCTGGGGAGCCTGTTCCAGTGACCAACCTCCTCCTCCTCCTCTTCAGTGAAGAACCCTTTCCTAATGTCCAACCTGAGTGTCCCCTGACACAGCTTCATTCAGTTTCCTCACATCTTGTTGCTGGTCACCAGAGAGGAGATCAGCAGCTCCTCCCATACTGCCCTTCTTGAGGAAGTTGGACACTGTGATCAAATCAGTTGTGATCATTTTCATATTTTAATAGAAAAAATGCATCTTGATTTTATGTCTTTTTAATTTGTTACCTCTGCTTGTTTTTTCTTTCCTGTAAAATAATAATGTAAGCTTTTCTGTATTAACGTATCCAACTGCATCCTTCCATGTAGGGAAGGTGAGGGACCTGTCTTTATTTTCTCCTTCAGTAAAAAGAAAAACCAAAACAAAACCCACAATATTATTTAAGATTGACAACTCGTTTTTCATCTGGTTTTCCATATTTTGGAAGTAGGCAGAAAGGTACTGCAGGAGTATTAGATATCAAAAAACATAGTCACTGTTACTGCTGACACTGGAGAGCAAAGATCTCCCTGCAAAGACGTACCTAGTCACTAGGAAAGAGTGACTACACAGAAAACAGATGGCAAGTATGCTACAAAACTCCTTAACACCTCATTAAGGAGAAAATTAAGTTCTGTTGTACATTGTCACAGACAAACAGCAGCAATATGTCAATCATGTTAGCCCTCTCATGTCATATTTATCAAAGTGGAACAAGTTAAAATGACAACATATACCACTTCGAGCATTCAGAAACCCATGAAGAAGCCATGTAATCTCAATTACCATGGAGATGAAGCTAGAAATGTTTATTGAGATACACTGAAATTTGAATATATAAGTCATGAAAATGACTTGAAGACATTGTTTTGCTTAAATCTGGGCAGAATTAGAGCCCCAGGAAAGATGGGCTTCCATTTCTCTCAGTGTTTGTCTATGCTGCAGATATACAGATTCATTCTGGGAGATCTAACTATGGCAAGACAGTGGTCAACACGAGGTCAGGACCTCCCCACCTTCTGGGTTCCCATGGCTAACTCCATGCCATCCAGGGACACTAGCCAGACTGGAAAAGAAGAAAACCCACAAACCCACCTGTACTTCCCTGCAATATAGGCAACAATATTCACTTGAAAAATACCATTGTTAATAGCTTTCAAATTAGTTTTTTTTTTCATTTTTCTCATGTTATTATAACGAAATTGTTATTTCCATAAGCTTCTCCAGCTCTCTAGTCAGTCTTCCAATTTCCCTACAACTGCCCATAGCTACAGACCCTCAGAATTTTGCACATACTGTCCCTTTCTTCTCCATTCATGTAGTGAACCATGTACTTTTCTCAATGACTAAAATAACCCTCTTGCTTCCAAGTTATTAACAGAAAAGGCAGTTCCCAGCTGTCGTCTTGCATCTGTACAGTGTGCCAGACTGCATGCTAGCATTACCTGCAATCCTTACAAATGCTGGATTAATTTCACTTTAAACCTGAAATTAAGCAAAGAACACTTGTGTCCCTTTACAGCTCCAAGAAGAACTCTCAAAGTTTTAAGATAAAGCATTACTGTTCCACATGTTTTCAAACATGATTACGTGTTATTATTAAATGTGATGTAAATGTGTTGTTACTAATTAGTAACTGTGTTATTAAGTTTTATGCCCGCTTCACATCTCCAAAATGTATTCCAAACTGTCAATAGGCTACAGTGTCTACATAACAACATCTGAACTCATCAACTCATCCCTTTAATTGACTTCTTTGGGAACACTGTGCACACCTGTGCTCACATCAAACTAAAACTCTACCTTAACACAAGCCCAGGAGAAGACTTAGGAAGTCACACGTCTGTTGGAGGCAGGGGACTGTTTTTCAGCTAACATACACAAATGCCTTTTAGCTTTTAAAAACAGGCAGTATTTTCTTCTGTTCAGGCCTCTTCCTGCCCTAGTATTAATATATTACAAATTTTTCAGTTGAAACAATATTTATATTACTTGGAACTAAACTGTTTTAAGCACACTGCAGTCACTTAGAGCTCCTTCGAAATTAATCAGGTCTGTTTAAAAAAGACCAAACAACCAAGAATCAAAGGATATTCAACATTTAAATATAGAAAAGCTTTTCACTTAAGTTGTTAGTATTTGTGATGCAGTCACCAGTTAACATATGGATCTGCAGCTCAAATGAGTCATTAATTTCACTGCAGAAATGCTGTTGATGCATCTTCCAGTCAAATACAATGTTAACTTGTTCCTTTGCCATTAGAATGAGCAATTGAACATTTCACTCCTGACTGGTTCTTTGGCTTAAGAGTCATACTCTGAAATTGAAAACTGCTTGCTCCAACAAAATACACTTCTCAATAGAAACAGAAAACATTTAATTTCATTAGTCTGAAGGTACCCCCAGCCAGGCCAAAAGAAAGGGGGGGGGGGGGGGGAAAGGCTCTGCTGGGGCAGGAGGGAGCTTGAAGCTGAAATACAACATTCAAACAATTACATCCATCTGACTGAGATACCTAAGTAAAGCCTTCATCAAGAAGAACACTACTCATTATTTCCCTAAATCCTTTAACATCACTTTTTTTTTTTTAAATTAGAAACGTCAGGTACTCACACCAAATGATCTGTAAACTGCTGCAAATCATGCTGAAATAGATACTAATAACCTCAGAGGAGAGATTTATCCCCAAAGTAATTCCGGTTTTCCATATTTTAGCATAACTCAACAGGCCTCAGTACATTTCAGAGAAGGCAGATTATCCACTAGAGTCTTCCCTACACTCTATAATAATTCCAGGTCTAGAGATTAAGAAGGCCCTAAAAAGTTTCCTACTAAAAAATCAAAGCAAATCTCTCATTCTCAGTCTCCTAGAAGACCTGCAAGCTGACCTCACCTGCACTCTAGGATACAAGGTGTAAGGCAAAACAGACCTAACAGCCAGACATATTAGTGCTAATATTGCCTATGCTAGTATATAGTGCCCAGGCAAGCCCAAAAAGACAGCAGGTACAGTTAGCAGAAAAAAAGAAAGGAAGGGGAAAAATAAAAGGCAAGAAATAGTACAAATGACATGAAAATAGATACATTTTAAGCTGAGAGCAGCAAACCAAGTAAGACTTGGGTGTATTGTTCTTTCTTTGTACTACAGAAGAAACAGAAAGGAAGGAAACAGAAGTTTTCCAAAAGAAACAGAAGAGGTGTTCCCTATATATAACTGCAAAAAAAAAAAAAAAAATCTCTATCCACTAACAATTCACAAGTTCTCCAAATTCTCCAAGGAAAAGGAGAGGTGTTAAACAAGAAAGCACAAAATATATCAGGAGGGGACATTTCCTGAAGGATTTTCTTTTATCAGAAGTAATTTACTCCACTGAAAACCACCAAGAAGTTTGGAAAAGCCTAGCCACTGACTAGGTTCCATGAAGGATTATCCTGCCAAGCTGCAACCTGCTGCACAACCTGCAAGTAAAGCTGTAGATACAACCTTCAACTTGAGGTGCCTCCCTCCAGCACCTCCATGCCTCTAATGAAAATAAAAATAAATTAAAACAAAAAGAATTATGGGAATCACTTGCTGGCATGCAGAAAGTGAATCACGTTTCCAGAAAGAACTGAAGTAAAAATAGTAAATCAAGGTGACTTCAAGGTCACAATAATGGCTTAGGACTCCAGAAAGCCAATGGCAACAAGCAACACTGTCTTTAGTATAATACTAAAATGGAGGGGGGTGGAAGTTCACAGCTCTCACTCACCACTTGCAATCAAGCTGGCAAGCGCTTTCTCCTTTTAAAAATATAAAAACTTTTATATCCTTTAATTATATACAGTATTAATACGTATTATAATTATATAATATAATTTTATATATATATATATAAAAATAAAATTTATCCTTGAAAGCTTCAGACATAGAGAAACACTGATTTGAGCATCAGAAAGAAGGTAGCAATAATCAGACAGCTTAGAACATTTACCACAGCACAAGCCAGAGAATTTAATTCAGTAACTGTATTCCCTTCACTGGATAAATTTAAACATATCCCCATTCATAGAACCACAGACTGGTTTGGGCTGGAAGGGACCTTCAAGCTCATCCAGTTCCAACCCCCCTGCCATCAGCAGGGACACCTTCCAGTAAACCAGGTTGCTCAAAGCCTCATCCAACCTGGAGGAGGCTCACATTCATAACATAAATGCTTGTATTCATTTAAGCTTATAATTAATCTAAAAATAGACTTCCTTGAAGATTCTCAAATAAGACTTGAACTAAAATAGTAGATAGTTAGTACTTCACAGATAAGTACCTCGATAACAGTTTTCTTCAGAAGATAATTATCATGTTAATAATCTTTAGTCTCTAAAATATATTTAAAAAGTATCAACCTTTTCCACTATGATGAGGTCTCCAACTTGTATGTCTGAACTCTTAACTTGCACTTTACCTTAAAAAAAAGAAGAAATGTAATCAACTTAGGCAGACAGTAACAGAGTCACAAGAATATAAATCCCAAAATGCAAGTTACACTTAAAGACCATAGTGTTTGGTGAAAATGTTACAATTTATACAGAATGGAACTCTGATGTACACATTAATAGATAGATTTCATCTGTTTGAATAAACAATACACTGGTTTAAAAGTCTATAGTTTTGCAACCAGTTTAGCTATTGCAGAAGTATTAGAAGGGGAAAAAAACCCAAACATGTATGGAAGACACCCAAGTCTGATCTGTAGCATCGGTAACAGAGTTGTCAAATTGGAAAAAGGAGTCATTCACATCTACCAGACACCACTTCTACTTCAGCCAAGCCAAGAGCTGTTGGGCTTGGAGCACTCAGACACGAGCTGTTAGTCACAGCGCAGTTCCCAACAGGTAGCTTTGCTTGGCCACTGAGGTGACTGAGTCCTTGGCACTGTCTGACACTTGCTGGCAATTGCAGTGGAAGAGAGGTATGCCTGAAAATTTCATTTGAGAAGAGTGAAATATCAAAAGCTGAAATAAAAGTTTTCCATTCTTCAGAGTTGCCCATTCAGTAACTCCTGTGAACAACTCATTCAAAAATACACACAGCACACGTACTAATTTAATTTCCACATGTTCTGTAGGGCATTAATATTTGTAAGACTGTTGAGTTTTAACATTCTTATCTGATGAACTGAAAAACTGAGACAGAGAGGTTAAGCTACTGCCCAAAATGAGTAATCTCATTAGAATTCAGGAGTTCTAGTCCCAGGTCCTACAATTCTAGAAAAAGTTGCTTCCTCCAGTTAAAAACAACTAAAACCCCTCCAAAAAAACTTCTAGACAAACAAGTCGTGACATATGGATACCCTTTCCCAAGATATACCAGGTGGTAAATTCAGAACCTGTTAAGTCAGGATATAAACACACACATATTTACACAGCCTAACGAGCTGAAACACACACCCATACAAAATACAGGATATTTCTCATCAGAAACACTATCATGATTCCAAGCAGCAGGTATTTGTTCAGCAGGTATGAGACAACAAGTATGTCCAAACCTGGTAAAGTGCTAGGGTTCTAAATAAAAAAAATAAAAAAAAATAAAAAAAACAGACAATGAATTAGAACAGAAGATCCACAAAAGCACAGGATGAGCAGCAATTAGTTTGGAGTTTAATCAAAAGTATTACAAATAGTACATTTATCAACACGCATTCTATCATCTCTCAAAGTTATATTTAGTATAAAACAAAACCTATGCTAGGTTCCAAATCCATGAGACCTCCTTAAAACTCTCAGTGAAAATAGATCAGATAGTTAACCTCAAAAAATTCCTTATACTTACATGTGCATTTAGTCAAAGGCAGTTAAGATCCATGTTATGAGTAACTGTTTTCAGTACATGCTCTTTAACATGGTAGTCCACGCAAAAGTCAATAATAAATTTATTCCTCTAGCTAATTTTTAATACGTCTTCCATGACATGAGCACTTCTGAAACATGCAATGTCAGAGGAAAATCAGAACTTTTGTTTGGTCTGTGTGCAAAGTTATTTCTGAAAGCCAGTCTTTGCTACCAATAATGATCTTTTACACTAATTCAATATTTTCAGTTGCCAAAACCACCTGCCCCCCACCCCATTCCCAAAGACAAAACAAATTATATCTTCAATTTGATTCCTAACTCTGATATATCTGTCAGGGTGAAAGGAGTAGTAGAAGACCAAGGTATAAAAAGCTAAGAGTTCTCTACAGAAGTTTCAAGATATCTATGGAAATTTAGTGTAAATCTGTTGACAATTTTCCTTTTTTTTTTTTAATCTAAGCTAACTAATACTAAAGCTCAACCACTAAAAGAAGAGTCTGATACCAAATAAATGTATTTAGTCTGCTTACCTGCACAAGACTGAATTCTCTTCATAAATTCTCAAGTTTTGACTAGAAGTGAACAGTAGATACTGGAAAAACATTGGAATCTCTGCTTTGCTTTCTAAGTCTCTCAGCTTTACCAAAAGGATAACATTTCCTATTTTGTTTTCAATTAATCTCCTAACAATTTTCATCAGTTTATCAGCGTGATAACCAAGTCAATCAACTGATTATAGCAATAACAGCCACAAAAATCCTAGTCCCAGCTGCATTAAGTCTCAGATCTATGCCACCTATGCAGTTGTGTACGACCAGAACCATTCAGAGCTACCAATCACATGCAACTCCCAGCAATTTTATCAGCTTACACAAGTGACTTTTCCAGAATCAGGTCCTAACAGCTTTTACAGCAAAGATCAAAAGACATGAAACCTCAAAGGATGAGAGAAGATAGAATATTCACTTGCCACAAGATGTAGGGCAGACAAAGCAACGACTCCTGGTGCCAAGCATACCAACAGGAACCCACCCTGCACCCTGCCTGTGCTCTACCAACCCTAGGACTTTCCCATTATGAACTGAAAAGCTTCCTGATCAGACTGTTTTCTAGGTGGCTTAGTGTAACACTACAGAATACCATCTTTATTACACACTAACAGGTCTTGTTAGAGCATCCTGTATATCCCCACACCTCAGGAAGTGGCCTGTGACACACCAGACAATTAATTCTACAATGAATCTGAATGGCAGGACATATTCCATTAAAAACTAAATGGTAAAACATGGCAGCAATTAAAAAAAGTAGCTTAAAATTTTGAAAAGTCAACAAATAACCGTTTCCTTTAGACAGCAAAAATGAGAATCATTAGATACTATTTCAGAGAACATTAAAATAATGCAACACTACATCTCAGCAAAGATGCATTTAGAGAAAAAAAAGACACTGGATGTTATTCACTGCATAAATTATTTTTGCAAACTATTTTTTCTCTGAAAACATCTCCATAACAAAACACTCTTCACCATCTGTGTAATTACCAATAAAAAGTCCAAAGCCGTCAGAAGTGGCTGCGCATCCAGACTTTATAGTCCACCAAGGCGCAAGGCTTTCGCCTAGAGCAACATATAGAACTATGCAGAACTGGAACACTGAAAGGCATCTGTAGTAATTCATTGTACTCCCAAGAAAAAGCCTTTTGAAATGAATTGTAATGATTTGAAAAACTAATAAGTATCTCGTATGCGCTAACGAGTATTTCACATAAAAACTTAAGACATGAAGCAAACAAAATGTGGGTAGATACTACACCAGAGATGAGACTTTGTTTCTTGTCATTAAAAAGCATCTCTACTACCTCACTGCAAGGCAGTCCTGAAGAGTGTAGCCACTGCCCAAAGCAGCATCTGCTAATTCTTTTTGATTTGCTATTAAATCTTTACCCATGGTACCTTGAGTACCTTCTGAAGTACTTGGTACCCATGGTACCTGAAGTACTGCTTCTGGAGTTGGTAACAGAGCTTGTCTCTAATCCATAAACATAAAACTCCTAAATGAAAGGAGGCAAGTACAAACAATATGGAAGTTTTACCTGACATCTCTTAGCCCAAGTTGTCTGCATAATTAGAGTGTATGTAACAGAACAGCGAGCTTGGTGTGGGTGGTGGATAAAAGCTCAAAGCAAGAGCTGAGTGCAAGGCGAGGATGCTGCTCTTTCAGCGCAAGCGCTGCCCTTAGGTTCCTCATTCAAACTCCACCTTACACAGTGAACCGAGGTTCATCTTTAATCACCGATACAAAACTCGAGAGAGAAGCTTCCTAGACCCTCTCCTCTGTGTACTAATCTCCTCATGGGTGAAATGGCTTCATTCTTTCTTATCCAAATCTCCTAGATGCTGGGAAAACATGGAAGAACACAGTCCTCGTGACACTTTCTCTCTACCGGCCTCTCTTTGAAATTCTTCCTCACATTAAAATGTCAAGTTCTGTTTCTGCTGTTGCTTACTGCTTACCTAATCAGCTAGATAAAACTGAGACAAATCTTTAAAAACTTAACTGTTCCAAATACCAGAAACAAAGTCAGCAGTAGGACTGAAAATTGCAAGCAATAAGGATCTAATGTTGCACCTCTAGATTCAGAAATAATGCTGGTTTTAAATGCAGTGGCTTTTTAAAAAAAGCAAAAGGACAACCTGTTTTTGAAGAGCTGCAATTCTAATGTTAGAAGAGGTTTCAATACAGATTTCAAATAACTGCAGAAGAATAATGCTACAATAATGAAGACATTCTGACAAACACCTTATTTTGCAGATAACTCAGGTATATGATTGAAAATTGCCTGCCTCTTGACAGAGACCATTTTGCAATTTAAGAAAAAAAAAAAAGTCAATTGAGACATAAACTCACTAAGGTGGCATTTTAGGAACAGAGGAGCTCCCACTGCATAAAGAGAAGTTCAAAAGTAAAAAAAAAAAATTAAAAAATTCAAATCACTGTAGCTCTCTAAAAGAGACTCATTGGTTCTCAGATTTGAAAGGAAACACAACAGCTTTCACGCTTTGTTCTCTTCTTATGCATAGCAGTTCTTGGTCTTTTTTCAATTCCACACAGTTTTGGTGTATATTTACTTCACTGAAAACTTAAATACCCTTTAAGGGTACAGTAAATATGTAAATCTTTCACATTTGAAACCCAGATGCAATTATTTCACTAATCTCATCTCTCCTGACATTCACTTGTGAAAGAAGAGTTCTGCAACACTTCTGAAAATCCCGTTAAACATCCCGAGATGAAGTGACAGATGCAGGTCTCTGCTGCAACTCGTAGTTGTGACTACTGTAGTTGTTTATTTTTCTCTTGATCATCTTTCTTCAAAGCTTCAGTAACACTGCATGGGTAAACCTAACTAGGAAAGGTTCAGGGCAGGACTGTCAACTTCAAGAATGGGAAGGGAAGAAAAAGAGTTAAAACTGCTTTACAATCTTATCACCCATTTGGCTTTTGGCAGCTTAATGAAAGAGACAACAGCCAGCTTATAAACTTGAGGTGATTCTTCTGCAGAATAGCAGGGTTTTTTCATAGGCACTTGAAACATATGACACTAGGTCACACCTAAGTGCATGAGACAAAAAGCTGAGCCTAAAGTATAATGGTCCCTTAGGAAAGAAAAATAGAAGTCCCCCAAACCTGCATGAACAGGTCTAAAACTGTTTCTACTGCAGTTTCTGCTCTACAAAAAGATACCCAAGTGAGCTGCTCTGAAGCAGAAAAAGGAAATTAAATTGACACAATCTTCAATAGCAAGATCATTTCAATTCTACAGGCAGATACCCTTTCTCCCTCTAACTTGCATACTAACTGAAAACTGTCTATTAAGGATTTGTAGACTTTGAGATGCAAAAAAGGAAAATAGATTTTTGCAACAAGCATCTCAATAAAAAGATTAAGACAGCAGAATGCATCATACACCAAACAACTTAAGAGATTCAATACCATAATCTAAGAAAGTATAGAAGGGCAAAGATTCATCTGAACGACATGGACACAGGTACACTTTAGACTTGTTCACAAAAGAAAATACTACATTTACTGATTCATGTCTTGTTACTTGCCACAAAGGGTCGAAAAAGTAGAAACCATTCAAATTTCACGTGTTGCAGGTTCACCTTCTTGGCAAGTGCAAAGTTACACACAGCAAATTCACCAAGGGATGACTGAAGATTGAGCTTTGCCATGTGACATGACAATAGAAAACTGCGTAACACCGGATACATCATAGATCAGAATTAGCGTGTGGATATTAAGCTGGCCTAAGTACAAGTAAGCCACACTTAAAACAGATAAGCCATTCTCCCTTGATTTCCTGCTCAGAACAGCTCATTATTATAACAAAAGCTAAGACTTACCGATTAGAACAAATAACTTATTCAAGGTCTTGAATTGCTAAAAAGAAATGCTAAGTATTTAAAAGTCACTAACGCGAACGCAGCACCTTCCGAAAGCTGGTGCTTCTCACAGTAGCAACATGCAGGTCTTGGACACCATCCACATGTTTTACCTGATTAAGGGTTCCTGAGGCTAAAAATGACTCCTCAGAAAGCCAACACTGCTAGGTAGTCAAAGACTTTTCTGATTTAAATCTATTGCAATGGTGTATGAGAAGAATTTAACTTACAAATCAGCCAACCCACACTATCTTTATACAAGTAATTAATCAGAATGCAAACCCTAGCAGCTTCTCTTGCTATAAATACTTTTGTTTCCTCATAGCAAACAAAAAATTCTGCAAAACAGCTAACTAGAATTCATTAAATTCTCATTTTTATCTTCTATAAATGGCACAATTAAACCAAGGGTAACACTGAACCTTGCTAACTTTGTTTTCTTACTGTTCAGTTTGAGGAAAGGCAACCTGCTTAACCTCTCTATGTCAGTTTCTCCATCTTTGAGATGGAAAAAATACCTGTTTCAAATAAAAGACTGGAAAACCTACACAAGTTATAAAATCACTAGGAAACAAATAATTAAAAAAAAAATGCTAGAGCAGTATAAAGTGCAGTTCCACTCTGAAAAGTGAATCTGAAGAGTGGCATTGATTTTCAGGTTTTTAATTAAATCAATATCAAGTTTGTTCATTCACAAGTAACAAAGCCTTCTTTCTCCAAACCATTAGCCTGTAGGTTAGGATAGTAAGCCTAAATGAATTTTTCCACTTGAAGAGTGCTGCCAATATTAAATATTAGGTAGATTATATTGAAAGCTCTTTATAAAAATTGTTTGTGGAAGTGTAGTACTTGACTTTAATAATTTGCAAAGATAAATACCTAAATCCTTCTCAAAACCTGAAAAATTTTCATCTACTTTTTCATAGGAGGAAGCCTCATTTTTTTGCCTCAAAATGATACCTTTCAGTTTCAGAATGCCTTATTATGAAAGAACCCTATAGTACGAAAAAGGTGCAATTTATCATCTCTTAATTACTTTATATGTGTGTTTGGGGTAATTTTTAGTGCACTTCTGTTTTGAGTGGGGACTGCAATAATGTTTTCATTCTTAAAATTGGCCACAACTCAAAACACTGTTGGTCACACCATTGTCAACATGGGATTCTGAGTTCATTTTAAGGAAAGATCTTGAATCTTTACTTCTGTAGACTATCATGGTCTTCAAAAAACCACAAAACAGAACAAAAACCAAGTATGAGTTCATAATGGTACTGATACCAAACCTGAAAGTCAAAATAGATGTACACATTTGTGGGTAAGAGCTGATAAGCTTTTTTAAAAAAAGAGCATTTTTAAAACTTCTTTTGAACTAGTCACTGCTCTCTACCTGTCAATTCCTGATGTAACTGCTGGGATTAACCTATTTACTATTGTATATTATTTTAAAATCTCTGTTCCATATTTAGAAAACAGCTGTGTCAAAGTGACCAAATCTGATTTTGACAACTTCCTTATTTCTCGGAGAAGCTACAAAATGAGAAGTTTCTCAAATGCAAAACTCCAGTATTAACTTTAAACAAGTTAAGTGATAAAAGAACCTCAAAAGGTACCAAATTAAGTTTTTAAAACAGTAAATGTCAGTCTTGACTGACAACTGTAAACTATACATGAACTAGGGATTTCAGATTACTAACACTATTGCTGAATAGGGCAGGATTGTATTATCAAAGGTGAGTGTTCAGTGGCCTACCGTAACAGATCTAAAAAACAAATAAACCAACTAGTATATTAAATTACAGCTTTGAAAGAAAAGCTGTTAAAAGTCCATTTATTTAGAGATTATATTAAAGACTGTAAAGATCTGGAAGCCAGCAATGCAACCACTTGTGTTAAACAAATGACAGCTATCCCATTTGCAAATTTCCACAGTGGTTATTTCTAAATGTTGATAAAGCTGTTTTAGGCTGGCAAGGAAGGGAAGAAAAACAGGCAAATATTCCCTGCAGTTGCTTCCTTCTGTAGGCAAACTCCAGAAAACAATGCAAGTCTCCATACTGTGTGAAAGCAGTAGAAATTCCTCTCAGCTGCTAGGTGATGTCATCATTGAGACTGTTGCCTGTTTCCTTACCTTACAATTACTTTAAAAAATGGGGTAAGATTTCTGACAGAACATGCTTGTGTTACATTACAAGCTTTTCATCCATTTTTTTTTCTGGATAGAATATTACCCAGAGCTACTCCAGGAGTTTAGTTTCTAATTAAGACTCCCAAATTTGAGGAGGTTGCTCTTCCCCCTGACTCTCAGAAGATCTTCATCAAGATACACTAAAAAGTGCAGTGAAATGTATGTTGGGAATCAGTGAACAGAATTTAAGCTTGGCACAATATATGCCATATACTCTAATTGCTTGAGATGCAACCTCACATTCCTTAAGGCCTTCCCACTTTCTAGAACTTTTATGCCAAAGAAAATCCTTAACAGAGACTTCCCAGAATATTGTAGCAAAATAACTTTCGAGGGTAATAGCAAGGTCATGTTGTTTTGTTAGGTTATTCATTACAGTTTGACTTGATAATTGGTTATTCATTTTTTTTAGCACCTTTCTATGTGGTACTCTGTTCTGAATCTAAACAGTAAAATGTGCTAACATAAAAAACATAAAAGTGGAGAGGAGTGCAGTTTTTTCTCTTAAGCTCATGGTTAAAATTTACAATATCCTACCAAATTTAATTGTCACTTCACAGCTGAAGTGCTTTATTTTCTTAAAAGTCTTTGTGAAAAATTTTCAAAGGTTTTGAGTCCAAAAAAAGTCACAACTGTGATTTCTCCTTTTATTAATTTCTGGAAAGAAAACCATTTGGTCCTACTGCATGATCATAAAGATTTCAAGTTATATGCAAGAATTTAAATCAGTATTTTTGATAGTTAAACTGACTCACAATACATCTTCCTTTTCTTAAGCACAAATATATCCAGCAAATCTGAAAGGCTCTAGTGAATTTTAATTAGATCGTATTTCTTAGTTACTGATCCCTTATTTCCTGTATATACTTGGTACACAGCTGAGAGTGTCACTGAGTTACTGCTCAGTAACCATTTCAGAGGAGAACTGCACATTGAATCAGTAGCACTAAACAGCAGAATGCTTCAAAAATACATACAATTTATACATATACCTTTCCTTTGCAAACAACGAAAGATTTACAACACTTCTTACCCAGATCAAATTTAAGTGGCATTTATCTGAGGGAAATCAAGCACTTTAGTTCAGTATCAGTTTAATTCCAAATAGTGCAGATTGAGACCATCAGTTATTTCTTTGAACTGGAAGTCTGTAAATACATATATATAAGAAAACAATTAAATATTTTAAGGATTCATACAAATGGTTTTGCTAACCTCGTACTGTCAGCTTGCTATATAACTGGGAGTTCATTTCCTTGTCTCTCTTGTAACGTCGAAATTCATCAACAGCTTCCCGTGCCACCGTGACCGTCAAAACAAATCCCTGTTAAAGACATGAGTATGCAACTTAGAACTCTCAAAGTGCTAGAAGAGAAATACACAAGTGGGAACACTATACAGAGTAAGAACATGTATTAGGATATTTACTTTTTTTCTCATTTGGATTTTAGTGCTTTCTTCAATCTGTTGAAATAATATCTTGGTTTAATCCAAAAAAAGGAAAATCGTACATTGTACAAATATAATTAGAATAACTACACCTCCAAATATATTTAATTTAAATATAATTTGAAATTTAAAAAAAATAAATTATTTGGATGAGCCTTTACAGTTCAATAAGCATATTTCCCTATCTTCCACAAATTCTAGGGCTTTACCAAAAACATTAAGAAGTTTCCAATTCTAATTTTGAGTTCCCTGCCTTTTTCCTAACAGACGGGAATTAAAAGGTGAACGGATGGCTAGTTTAATTAACTTTGCCATCTTAAATGTAGTTATTGACCCATGTGTCACAAATATTGACAAAGAAAAAGGGGGTTTGTTCTGAAAAATGAAGTATCTACATGTGCTGGGTGCTTCTTTCACAGGATCGTGCCAATGCAGCTTCTGCTTGAAGTGCAGAGCGTGCTACATGCGACGAAGGTCTGTGGTCACAGAAGAAAGTAAGCTAAAAGGGACATAGCTCAGGGATAAGCATGTAAGAGTTTCCTCTCTCTTTTTAAACCTCCTCAGATATGGCTTTCCAGTTTCTCAAATTCCAGTGCTTAGTCTTTCTCCACTAGTGAAAGGGAACTATAAAGAGATCTTATCACAGTAAGATAGCTAAAAAACTCAAGTATTTAGAGATGCTCCAACAGATAAGGTTCTACATTACCTAGCTAGCTTCAGACACCCACCAGTACTTTCCTTCTATAGAAAATTCACATCATTACACTTCTTTTCTTGCAGAAGTCCAACAGTTTGCCAATCTACCCCTAACCTCCCAGCAGCAAGAAAGTAGTGAAGGTACAGATTTTCCCTAAAGAAGTCTTGACTAAAATTCTCCTCTTCAATAGCAAGGGCTGTTTTGCAGTTCTAGCCCAAAATTCCAAGGCTTATACAATTATATTAGAACTACACAGAACAAAAAAAAAAACCCCAAACAACAAAAACTTTGCCTAATGCAGTCCTTTTCACTCCTAGGGTATAACTGAATGAGCAGGAGGGTTTTCTCCTTTTCTGGCAGCAGCATTTTCACAAGCTTTGGCAGTATAAATATTTTAACAGCATAAAAAAAAAAAGGCACTCCTGAAGCATCTTTAAATGTATTTGCTATGTGCATATATGTAATTAATTAGACAGTAAACAAAGCACAGAATGTAAAGCATAAATCACAAGAATTTCCTCTAGTAGTCACCAGACCTTGCCAGGTAACTCAGTACACCTGACCGTGACTACAAGCAACAATTTAAGAAAGACATTTCCCCTTTTTCCTCATTTGCTCAAAGGAACTTGATATTTTTCCAAAGGGAAACTGAAATTGTGAACTCAATCTTATAAAAAAAACCAAAAAACCCTGCCATCTTTCTTTAACTGTAAGCAGTTAAATATATTTAGCACACTGCTTACAATCAACCTTGTATGTTCTACATCCTCTGTGTGTTGGACTCAAAACAAGAAGTTCATTCCCTACTGTGCAACTGACCACAAACCAGTAAAACACAGTCTTGTTAGAACTCCAGGGCTTGATCCAAGTGTATTATCTCTGTTTGTGGTAAAAACTATTGAGGTAAAACACACACACACACACAAAAAAAAAAAATCAAACTACCCCTACACACCACCAAAAATGCCTCAAAACCTTTTAGCACATATTCAAATTCTATTCAGTTGGTTTTAAGTATCAGGCTGAACAATTATTCTTTTCTTTTAAAATCTTGAGAGAAAATACAAGCCAAGCCATAGCTACTCTTCCAGTCATTACTGAAAACTTTTCAGCAGTTACATGCTCTTCAGAGAAAAGCAAACTTATCTTTTAAGCAACAAAGACAGCCTCATGGGTTGACTTTAATGTTTTATATTTTCATCACACATACTGAGCCTTACTCAGCATCCAATTAATCTCTTTTACCTGGGGGTTAATTATTAGTAGAAAAGTTATTCAAGTAGAAACAAGTGAGCTGAGCAAAAAAGGGTACCACTAGCAATAACTGAGATATTGTTGTATCTTCACAAGCTGTATGTGAAACCTGGGAAACATCATTCGAAATATCCTTGAATAAGACAAGCACATCTACACTGAACAGATGATTGGTCTTTGCAAAATACAGTATTTTCTCCCTTCTTTGGGCAGGGATGAGATGGACTGAGGTGCTACATGTTTGTTTTTTGGTGTTTTCTTTTCCTTACTACCCCACTAACATATCCAGCTGTACACAACACCTCACTGTGAACTTCCAGACAAGGCTGACTTCTGTCTTTTCTTACTGGGTCAGTGACAAAAACCATCGTACATATCCGTTTCAAATCCCACTGTTGAACAAGCTTTCTGTCTAGGAAGTGTTTTTTTGTTACAGCAGAAGCCAGAAGTTGTCAGGAAATAGAGGTGTGAAGAACCTACAGGACAATCTCTCCATTTATCAATACTTAAAAGGACACATGTTGTAACAGTTAAAACAATGAAATCAATCCAGAATATTTACTCTATTGACTTGCTAAGAACGACCTTTACTCAAGCAGCCAGTCTGTCACTGTTCCTCCTGAATACCACTGAGAATAAACCTTACTGAAAAATACCTTTTTTTAAAAAAATAAATTCAGAAAATAAAGCATTTGTTCTTCCTGCCTTGCTTTTAAACCTGGGGTGGAGGGGCCAGGAGGAAAATGAAAGAAAAGTTAATGATCTGGTTACAAACAAGAAAACAATTCCAAATCATGGGAATATAGCTGGCAGTCTGCCAAAAAGGGCCTCCTCTAAAGAGAATACAATTTTCAAACCTTAGGAAACCTGAGGTTTGAAACCAGAGGCAACTAGTTTGAAGAGTTTCCCAAGAAAATACCGCAGAGGGTTCAATAATAAAAAGACATATTGAAAGGAAGCCAGTGCAACTGGCAGGGCAATCAATTAGCAAAAGCAGGTTTAATGAATAACTTATTTTCAAGACACATTTCTTTCCTGCTTTATCCATGACTTAAAATATTTTATCTCAATTTTTTGTGAAAAAAGGACACGATCAAAACTGATACAGAAGGAATGCTTTCAATTCTGACCTAGCCTGGAAACATAAAATAGTGAGCAAATAAAGTGAGTGAAATTTAACACATAAATTAGCTGTTACCCAATAAGGTTTTCTACTAGCTGGAGGGTTTATTTGGTTTTTGGGTTTTTTTTTTAAACCTCTCAAGTGACCAGCAGCCAGAAAGGAGCACTACTCACTCAGACTAGCTGGTTAACCAAAACCTCCAGCCTGTGGGACAGGAGTGTGGGAGGCAGGTGGAAGGGAAGGCTATCAAACACCAGCTGTAAAGTATTGTTATTTCAAATAAGCATTTTACTTCTGTTACATATTTTAATCACTGTAGTTTACCAGATGCAAATTTATAAAATATATGTGAACATGAACTTTTAATTTGAAATTTAAAAAAAACAACCCAGAACTTGTAGTTCAGAGCATTTTTCTGTTTACCAGAGGAGCCCAGTACGTGTACAGGTAGCCTATTTTCAATGCTGGTACAAACTGTGAGCAGGACACGACGAGAAAATAGAGATTCAAGAAAAACTTGAACTGTTCATACAAAACCTAAAATGAAAAACACAAAATAGATAAATGCCTTAAAATTTGTAAACATAACGTACATAAAATTCACTTTTTCATTATAATAGATATTATATCATTATATGGCATAATGTTACATACAGCACTATGTATCACAATATGCTATATATCATCACAAACTACTTGCATTATAAGTTATTTTAATATTATACTACTGTATTTGTTGAGAAAAATCCTTTGATATTCCTGCCTTTTTTCACTCTGAAAAGGTAATTTGCTAAGTTTTCAATATTTTTAAAATTGGACTATGTGAACTCATGTATCTTTACAAATATTACATACATACCAAGATCACTGTGCAAAGATTTACCCCAAAATGTTAACAGTAAACAGAATGCAGATGTTTGTAGAAGCACCTTGCAATAATTTTATAACCACAATAGTTACCTTTAGGTTTATGAGTTAGAACAGGTTTTGAAAATTATTTTATAATATCAATAAAAAACCACAATGTTTGTGAGTGTCTGAACTTACATTAAGCTTTCACTGTTAACTGCTGAAACTTTTCTTCCTAGAAACACAGTATTAAAAGTAAATTTTAATTTTTCCTTAAGTACCAATACTTAAATCCTGTTTTATCTGTCTCACAATGTCTTTGTGTCTTCAAAAATTTTCATAGCCTGGCCTTAAATAATAATAATTTAAAAGAAAAAATTACTGTCATCAAATTAACAGAAATAATTTATAAAAATATTATCCTAGTCTTCATCATTTGATTTTTTTTTGTCCAGACGACAGCACACGTGAGCTCCTCGCCGCTTTGGCTCGCTGCGCTCCCTCAGCACGCTCTCTCCTCAACGCAGCCACTCGAGTACCTCCTCTTGCAGGGGTGGAAGCCCTACAGCTCATCTACCATCTTTCTCAAGTCCTTTGGTTCTCAAGGACTTCAAGCCCTTCAAAATTACCAGTTCCCACTGGTGTTAAAAACAGCGCAAATACTCCACATTCAAGGGCAAATGTTGTTTGGGAAGATAAAAAAACACTACAGAAAAGACCCAGTGAGTAAGGGTAAGCGACGCTGGTCTCCTCCCCAATGGCCATCGTGTGGAACCTCAGAACAAGGTGGTATTCTCCTGTTCCTACACCAAGACAACCACAGTTTCAGTTTCCAGAAAGATTAAACTATAGAAAAAGTTTGTGACAAAATAACATGGGCTTTTAGGGTAATTTAGAAGAAAGGTTCAGCATTAAATTTCTCAAAAGATTATTTTGCAATGAAGATTGAGATGTTTGTTTATACACCAAATGTTTGGTCCAAGATACTGTCCATGTTTCAAGTGAACACGCCATAATCTTCTCACAGAACACACTGTCCCATATTCCAAAGGAATGACAGATGCAGAGATTCCTGTGGTAATTAAAAGCATCACTTCAACAGGCGCACGTTCTCAGCATTCATAGAATCACAGACGGGTTTGCATTGGACGGGACCTTAAAGCTCATCCAGTTCCAACCCCCCTGCCAGCAGCAGGGACACCTTCCACTAGACCAGGTTGCTCAAAGCCTCATCCAACCTGGCCGAGAACACTTCCAGGGGGGAGCAGCGACAGCTTCTCTGGCCAACCTGGGCCAGTGTCTCACCACCCTCACACCAAAGAATTTCTTCCTCACATCTGATCTCCATCTCCCCTCTTCCAGTTTCAAGCCATCACCCCTTGTTCTGTCACTCCCTGCCCTTGTCCAAAGTCCCTCCCCAGCCTTCCTGGAGCCCCTTCAGGTACTGGGAGGCCACTACAAGGTCTCCCTGGAGCCTTCTCTCCTCCAGGCTGAACAGCCCCAACTCTCTCAGCCTGTCCTCACAGCAGAGCTGCTCCAGCCCTCACATCATCCTCGTGGCCTCCTCTGGACTTGTTCTAACTGGTCCACGTCTCTCTTGTGTTGGAGGCTCCAGAACTGGACACAGTACTGCAGGTGGGGCCTTATGAGAGCGGAGTACAGAGGGAGAATCCCCTCCCTCACCCTGCTGCCCACGCTGCTCTGGGTGCAGCCCAGGATATGGTTGGCCTTCTGGGCTGCAAGCGTACATTGCTGGCTCATATTGAGCTTCTCGTCTACCACCACTCCCAAGTCCTTCTCCTCAGAGCTGGCCTCAAGCCACTCATTGCCCAACCTGTACTTGTGCTTGGGGTTGCCCCAACCCAGGTGCAGGACCTTGCACTTGCCCTTGTTGAACTTCATGAGGTTATCACAGGCCCACCTCTCAAGCCTGTCCAGGTCCCTCTGGATGCCGTCCCGTCCCTCCAGTGTGTCAACCACACCACTCAGCTTGGTGTCATCAGCAAACTTGCTGAGGGTGCACTCAGTCCCACTGTCCATGTCACTGACAAAGATGTTGAAGATCACCGGTCCCAATACCGAACCTTGAGGGACACCACTCGTCACTGGTTTCCACTCGGACTTTGAGCTGTTGACCACAACTCTTTGAGTGCCACCATCCAGCCAGTTCCTTATCCACCGAGTGGTCCATCCATCCAGCCCATGTCTCTCCAGCTTAGAGACAAGGATGTCATGCAGGACAGTGTCAAACTCCTTGCACAAGTCCAAGCAGACGACACCAGTTGCTCCTCCCTTATCCACCAAAGCTGTAACCCCATCATAAAAGGCCACCAAACTGGGGTCAGGCATGATTTGCCCTTGGTGAAGCTGTGTTGGCTGTCACAAATCACCTCCTCACTTCCCATGTCCCACAGCATAATTTCCAGAAGGATCTGCTCCATGATCTTCCCAGACACAGAGGCGAGACTGACCAGTCTGTAGTTCTCTGGACCTTCCTTGTTCCCCTTGTTAAAAATGGGGGTTATGTCACCCCTTTTCCAGTCTGTGGGAACGTGACCAGACTGCCAGGACTTCCCAAACACAATGGACAGTGGTTTGGCCAGCCAGTTCTCTCGGAATCCCAATCTTTATGGAAATTTACACAAAATTCCTAAGCAGCTGTACCAAGATGAAAATATGAATTTACTATATGAATTAGTAAATGGAAACTGAACAAGCTGGTGGAAAAGTAGAAGCAGTATTTTACAGAAATGTTAGGAAATCAGATGATAATTTGGAAATGTAACAGCTCTTTTAGCCCGTAAGTAAAATCCTTTTAATCTAAATATTATAGTATGCTTGTATTTTATTTTTAATATTACCCAGCTGCGATATTAAAAATGAAACAACTCCAAACAGAAGACAAAAATTCACATGATGAAAATTTCAACCAGGCTAAATCACTGGAGTCAATATTTATGACTTAGTTATTTTTACGTGTTTGGAACCAATAGAACTATGTTCCCTCCAAATTATTTCTAGTGGAACAGCATAAAAACCAGACAGCTACACAGTATTTGTAATCAATGAAAAGTGTTAATATATTGTCTAAAATTCAAATTTAAAAATATTTATTTTCACCAACTATTGGGCTTTATGTTTAAGATCTCCCTCCTTTTTGAAATCACTACTGAGTTTCCAAAAACTACTACCAAAATAAAAAATCTGATTCTGCCCATACTGTAAAAACCAAGAATTTCAAAAGATCAAAAAAGAACAAACAATTCTCTCTCTCAAGAGGTAATCACAAGCTATGGCTGATCCCTATAGGAAACATGAATCTAGTTTAGGATTTGTAATCTGCACTGCAAATTTCTACTCACAATAATCAATGGCTTACTATATGCTTAATGAATTTTGTGACCTTTAGGAAAGCATATGTGCCTTACCAATCTCAGTGTGTTTAATAATTTAAACAGTGGAAGAAAACATTTACTTTGTTCGATAGAGATGAGAATATTTTATCCACCTGCGATAAGTGACATCTTATTTCTTGGACAGGAGATCAGTCTTAATTACAAAGCCTTTTTTTTGTTTTGTTTTAATAAAACAATGTATTAGAAAACACCTGCCAGTCATTGGACCAGAGAGGCCACAAGAATAGAATCAATACTCTTATAAACCAGCATGATCACTTAAATAAAAAATTTAAGACAAAGCATGTCTGCAATGAAATGTAGAAAACATTCAGTTGTTGGAACAGGACACAGGACTCTTTGATGGCATTAGTAAAAGTAAGAGTAAAAGCATATTAGTAAAGTTTATACTATCACAGCTGCATATATTTTTAGCTTTTAACTACTGAAGCTTCAAAAGTTGTCTCCTCTATTGCTACATTCCATTAAAACAACAGCTTTTTTAAAAAGTATGAACTAGACAAAAGTGTAACATCTCTTTTGTCTTCATATACACTCTAAGCATTATAGGTAAAAAAAATTGAAATTAAGTCACAACACGGCTTCTTAGAAAAAAAAGTGACCAAAAAAACGCAACCCCTTCCACCCTACAACAAAAGTAGTGTCTGAAGAATTGCATCCAAAACCAAAACATCAGTATTTTCAACACTGCAGTAAGGAATAAATCTCTGAAAAGTACCAGCTTACTCAGCTAAGCCTTACTTGTCACAGGAACTGAAGAGCTGGGTTGGTTTTGTCCTTTAAGGAGTTGCCTATTTGAGAATACATTATATATTATGCTTTCAACAACAGGGAGTATGAGAAAGTATCTATGGGTGTACATTGCCATTTTCAACTATTTATTTCTCAATTGAAGTCAGTGCTTTGTGGTATTTTCACAACTGACTGTGTAGAAGTGCTTCTGTTTTAAAGAGAAGATTACAAATTTCTAATGAACAGAGAAGTGCAAGGAAACCCATCTCAAGTTTCCAAAGCTTCACTGAATTCCAACCACTCATACACACTGCACTTCTTTAGTAAATATCCCTTTGAAATCAAAATAATTTTTTGGGGGGGAAAAAAGCAGCCAATTGCAACTGCCAATTTTAATTGAAGATGCTGAGATAAATGTTAAAAGACAAAAAAGAAACTGGGCAAATAAAATTAACTTTTTGCAAAATCATCAAAGAACACTATAGAACATGTAGTCAGCCCAACACCAAGAAATGGTTAGTAGCCTTACCCCAGGTATAAAGGTAAAGATGTTGTATTTTTGATTTTTTATGGCATTTTTGGGGTATTTTTCTTCACACTTTTCAGGACACCCAAGCCACACTGTGCGAGCCTTCAGCTCTTTCTTTCTTCGGCAAATGTTTATGAGCCAATCAGAACAACTGAAAAGAAAAACAATTGTTTACTTTAAAACTAAAAATTTACTATATATGATTACTATTTCCAAACCTCAAAGTTTAAAGGCAAACACCTAAGAAAAACAAGCTTAAAATTTTTTGCCACAGTTAAATAAGCAACCATGACCTTGAGTTGTAATATTGAGGGCAATTACACAGTACTCAACTCATTCAGATGTATACATATATATAAACACCAGCACAATCTTTACAGGAAATGCTAATAAAATAATGACAAGTTTCACTACATCTTGCCCTGACATAGGTTTAAAAAATTCTAGTTAATACAAGTCTGCATTAGCAGTGACTAAATTCCCCCACTGTTAAATAATTAACTCATCCATCATACCTTAAGAGTCCTTTGGCTAAACTCTTTATCTTTTATAACTGATATTCAGATTATGATTCAAGAGGAACTAAGGCTTCCATAAGATAAAGTTAGAAAAATGTCAACAGCTTTGTAGACAATTACCACATCATTTGGAAGAAGAAGAGCTCACAGCCACCTTTAAACAACTGCAGTCTGGACCAGGAAGGACGGGATGAGATCCCAACTTAGCAGGAACGAAAGGCTGGCAAACAGAACGACGCCACCCACCGAGGCTCAGCAAACTATTTACTAACAAGAGTAAAACAAGGAACAAACACGGATGTGACTCAACTCACGTCACATAATAAGGCTAAGACTTGCTAGGACTAACCACAGAGGCAGATGATTACTGCAGACAAGCACAGATGGTTTGGAGAGAACTGGTAGTTGTGGAAGGAAACGTGGGTTTGCCGTACACCAGACAGACTTGTTTCACAATCCCATGTGTTCAGGGAGAATTGCTCTGCATTTTTTAATACTGGGGGAAGTGCCTTAATTATCTTGGGAGTCTTCTTTAGCAAGTGAATCAAGAAGACTGAGCAGACAGGTCTTCTGTGAGCATCTACTGCAGCCAAAGCACAGAGCTAGCAGGTCACAGTGGGCTTCAGCTCCATCAGCAGATGAAGGTGAGACACGTTTTCTAGTGAGGTTTTTGAATATACTGACAATATTTTCAATGCAGAAAAAAAAAAAAACAAGTAACCATTAAGAAGCTCTTAAAAATTGTATTGAATAGAACAGAAAGGATTTTTCTGAGAACAGGAGGGGAAAAATATGATCCAGTCACCTCAGAGTTGTTTCCTGAATGATTCTGTATAGTCAGCCTATTTATATGCAACTGAAAGTCAGAACCAAAACTGATGTGTCAAGAGCAGCCTCTAAAATGGAACTAATTTCCCCCTGATAAGAACCAGATGCACTACTGCTTGAGAATACATGTCCTCTCTTGGCTCCTGGGGCTTTGAGCATGCTCATCTAGTTGAAGATGCCCCTGTCTGTGGCCGGGGAGGTTGGATTAGATAATCTTTAAAGGCCTTTCCAACCCAAATCATTCTATGATTCTATGTCCCTAATAAAACTTAGCTCTCAAGATACTTCTCATAAGGAAAGTATAGGAACATATACTTGGAACTGACACAGTTGGAAAAAAACATAATCGCAGAGTAGCTTGCTATAAAACAAAATAATTTCAAGTGAAGTTCTGCAAAGCTTTATCTAGAATTTACTGGGTAATTGACTACCCAGTATTTCATTTTTCAGACAACAAAAAGCTAGAAGAGACAGGAGTACATGCAAAGAGGAGATCAGAATTCAAAGCTGTCCTGACAGGTTGGAAAAACTACCTAGAAGGGATAGCAAGCAGTTAAACAGGTGAAAGCACAACATAATGTGTTTGCACAGAAACAACCAGCTACACAAATACAGAACTGGAAAAGAAGATGGCAGCTCAAAGAAAGGGACTCAGTTATTGCATGAGAAGGATACACAAGTGAAAAAAAAAAAAAAGGAAAAAAAAGGAGTATAACTGGTCAGCGTGGTCAGGCACACTGCTAGCAAGTCATTCAGGTGTTCCTTTTTCTCAATCAGTGCCAGCAAGAACTCAGTTGGCTCACAATACCATTCTGAATACCAAATTGCAACAAAAAGGCCTACTGGGAAAACAAAGACCACACACAAGAGCAAGAAAACAATTCCAGGTCCTGAAAACAGGGCAGGTTTGACTACCAGATACACCAAAAGAAAGGGAGTTGTTCAGGGAAGACTGGGTGTGGACCTAATATGATTTCAAGTATGTAAGAAAGTTGCAGAGAGGAAAGGGACAATTCTTCTCTAGGTCTCCCATGATTAAGTAATGACTGACTTCAAGCGTGGCAAATAAATACAGGGGGAGGGGACAACAGACATTGAGTAAAAGCTTGTCCCAACTCAAGAAGAAACTTCAGGAGGCTGCAATTGCTGCCACTGCAGGTCTGTAAGGTCTGGTTAGATCAGACATCAGTGATGGGTGTAATTCATCCTGTACAGGCAAGGAATCCACTGGGTGACCTCTTAAGGTCCTTTAGTACCCCTTTTTTCCACAATTACATGGTCACAGTATGCACAAATACGTGGGGAAAGAAGGCTGATGGGTAGCTTACATTGTCGTAGGCCCACTTAAAAGGTTCTTGTCTCTAGCCTACTGTGATGGTTTCACTGGGCTGGCCCAAGAGCCAGCAGAGCTGCTCACCCATTGTCCCCCCACCCCTAGGGGACAGGGGAGAGGACTGGGAGTCAAGGAGGCTTGTAGGGTGAGAGAAGAACAGTTTAATAATAGAAATAATAATAGAAATAAAAGAAAACCTTAATAAAAACCCCTAATATTAAAATAGTGATAATGATAACAGTAATAAAATATGCAAATGAGTGACACCCAGTGCCATTGCTCACCACTCGCCGACCCAGCCCGGCCCGTTCCCAGATAACGATCCCGGAGGAGCGACAATCCCGAACCGAAACCGCAATCCCGGGAGAGCCAGAGCCCGAGCGAGAGCCAGAGAGAATCCCCCCCTTCCCGGCCAGCCCCGGATAATGCACTGACCATGCCGGGATGTGATCTGGAATCTCACTGGCACATCCCAGTGCCAGTTTGGGGTTTGCCGTTCACTGCACTTCTCCCTCCCAGTCCCGATGCAGCTGTGAACCAGCCAAACACGGTGGCCTTGGGCTCCAGCAGCAACTCATAACATCAGTGCTTGATCCACATTCCTCTCATAATGTCCTGGTTTTGCTAGGATAGAGTTAATTTTCTTCTCAATAGTTACAAGAGCTGTGTTTTAGTTTCACTTCACACTTGTTATGAAAAATTCATTGATAAAAGTCTTGCACTCCACCACTGCCCTGGGCAACCCCTTCCAATGCCTCAGAACCCTTTCAGCAAAGAAATTCTTCCTCACACCCAATCTCAACTGCCCCTGGGGCAACTTGAGGCCATTTCCTCTGGTCCTGTCCCTTGTTCCTTGGTTGAACAGACCCACCCCCACCTCCCTCCACCCTCCTTTCAGGGAGTTGGACAGGGCCAGAAGGTCTCCCCTCAGCCTCCTTTTCTCCAGGCTCAACACCCCCAGTTCCCTCAGCCGGGAACTCAGCACACTTGTGCTCCAGACCCTTCCCCAGCTCCGGTGCCCTTCTCTGGACACGCTCCAGCACCTCCAGGTCCTTCTTGGAGTGAGGGGCCCAACACTGAACCCAGCACTCGAGCTATGGCCTCACCAGTGCCCAGGACAGGGGGAAGAGAACTTCCCTGGTCCTACTGGCCACACTGGTGCTGATCCAGGCCAGGATGCCCTTGGCCTTCTTGGCCACCTGGGCACACTGTGGCTCATGTTCAGCCGCTATTGACCAACACCCCCAGGTCCCTCTCTGCAGCCTTTTGATGTCATGGATCCATCACCATTTTAATGGCTGTGAACTTATCCTGCTGGTGCTGCCATGGCTGGGACCAGCCTCCTCCCATAACAGAGGTGTGGATTCCCCTTCTCTTGTGCTGACACAACTACTCCTGCAACTACATGGGTAAACCAGACCCTCAAATTGATCCAGCTGTAAACAAATGCAGAATAAAAAGAGGGAGTATTTTCATTTGATCCACCCTTGATCTTTAAAAATCTAGAAAACTGTAAAAATAGCCGAAAAAACACAGGCTACCTGCTTGCAGGAGAACATGGAATGATTCCACTCAGTGCCAGCTTGGATTTACACTTGATAAAACTGCTCATGGAATTAAAGCTTTAAACAAATTAGTTTCTAGGGCAGGGGGGTGGAAAGGACAATACAAACAGAAGTGACAGCTGAGCTGTATAGTCAGGAGTGTCAAGACAGATCTGTAGCAAAAAAAAAAGTTCCAGGGAAATTAATTTTTTCCAGGGAAAGTGAACAAGCATGACAGCTTCTGTCTACAAGCTCATAGACAGAAATGTCTTGATGGCCTTTGAAATCTTGTACTGTTTAAATCAGTTTTGAATTTAAAAGTGTCAATAAGACTGAACATTTGACTAGGCACAGTCTCTTTTGTAGAATAATTCCTCAGACACTGAGGACTTTTCTATTGCTAAAAATTAAACATTTGACTAAAGCACCTGAATTATACTGCTTTCCTTGCCACAGAGTGTCCCCTTCTTGAAACTACTTCTTCCTTTCCAAATCAACAGAGAAGCTGAAACAGATGCCATCACAGAACGGTTAGGGTTGGAAATAAGTGTTAGTTTAGCAAATGCCAAAAAGTACCAACACAAGAATGTTGTCTGACTGGGAAATAATTGTGATACATTTGAAAAAACAAACAAACAAACAAACAAAAAAAGGGGGGCAGGATTTGACTGACACAGAGCTAACAACACTCAAGATCTCTCAGGCACAAGAAAAACTCAGATAATAGAAATATTACAGCTTATGCCCAAATCAATATTGTAATGGTTTTGATGAGTTTTACTACCTTAAAAGTAAAAATCAGTTAGATTCTGACAGTTACAGTCTCAGCAGTAACCACTGTAATATCACAGGAAGAATAAGATGTGGGCATGCTGGCCTCAGAAATTTTAATCAATTTACATTAATTCAGACTTCTAGGAACAATTAAATCTACCTGATATCTTTGAAACTCAGATTATCAACAGCCAACTTCATCTGTTCTCCAATTAACATTCTCCCATGCAGAAACTCTTTCTGTGCAAGGGTACAGATCTCTTCATGGGCTTTTTGTACCCACCAAATTTGTGTGAAACAAACATCAGGATATAAAGCAGAACAGCATTCCCTGAGCTTCCAATACCCTAAAAATGTAATGTACAATCAAGACACACTTTAGATTTTCCTGATATCTTTAATGTAAAACCGCACCTTATGCTATGGATTCAGAAATTTAAAAATCACATTTTTGTTTACCACTTATTTCAAATGCCCTTGCCTAGGAAATTTAACACATGCAGAGAGCTTTTTTTCCTTAAGCTAGCTATAAGCCATGTTGCCAGTATCAATACAACAGATTGTATAGATGAAGAAATGAACTAATTGATAAAAGAGCTTTCAAGTATATCTATGAAATAGCTTTTTATCAGCCTGCTTCCTAATCTACATTTTTTTTATTTGAAGGAAAAATAACTACAGTCTTCATATTAGTAACTGATGCCATATTTAAAAAAAAAAATTAAAAACTGGAGTAATTGTTAAATAAGAACTTTTTCATAAATAGAGAGTATCTCTAAGTCAAAAGCTAAAGTCTAAACTGACTCTGCAGCTATAGTAATAAAGGCTTTTTTTATTTTCTCTTTTCATTACTTTTATCCTACAAGCTTAACTGCCAGTATCTTTCACTAAACAGCATTTTCATCAGAATGGAAAGATAATATAAAAGCTCTATATTGTCTGCAAGGGTCAGCTTTTCCTTACTAGGTTTTAAGTAGCAGAAACTAGTTCTGCAAAGAAAACATACTGTAATTATTGTACTCAACAGGTAGCTTCAGTAATCAGGCCAAAAGCAACACAGTGGTCATGTCATTCTTAAAAGATCAGCATTTTCCCATGCTTCTGCATAACAAATGCGTTGCAGATTAATTGAAAGCGTACAGGCCATCTTAGAGCCCAAATTAATCCGAGCATTTGATATCCCCTTCACTTCATATGGAAATACCATTCAATGGCACCATTTTCATAGGGACAAAGTGTTTTTTGATAACAAGTGGAATGTAAATCTCATGAGAAAGAAATCAATCCAGCCCAAAGAACTCCAGAGTATTGATCTATGCGCATTATAATTTCACAAGCTTGAAGAGAATTTGTAAGTTAAAGGGGAAATGATTACAGCCACAAAACAGCTGCTGTATCACAAAGTTTTCTTTTAACTGTGCTATGAAAGCAAGAAATAAGCAGTTTCTGAAGTTAAAAGTTATATTGGTTGAATTGAGTCTTCAGTTTGTTCAAAATCAAAGACAACGTTTGATTTAATTATGATTTTTTTTCTTGCAAATGTAAAAACTGTTTAAAGAGCTGCAGATTTGCAAATAAAGTTCACACCAGTCGGTTCTGATCACCAAGTCTATTGTTGAAATAGAAGTTCAAAGCTGAGTAAAGGATTTTTACAAAACAATTTGAATGTACAGTGAACTTTGTCAAACCTTCCATACCTGCTCCTGTCAAAAGGGTGAAACTTTTTCAACTGATGTAGCAACAAAAATCTATAGGACATTGAATTCTAAAGCTGCAAAGTAAGATACAGAAAACAAAAAAATGAGATTAATCCTAACAATGCAAGACAGACAAAAAAACCCCAACCTAGTGGGTATGGTGGGTTTTGTTTGTTTGCAACAAGTGATTTTGAACACAAACACAAGACTTTCACTGAGAAGCCAAAAGAAATGATAGGCCCCCTGAGCTGGGCTCCAGACAAACACCCGGTCTTTTATTGAGTTCATCTTTCTGTCACAGCTTTGAAAAATTTACCATTTAGTTTCCAGTACAAAAGGAAATCCTAGATATGGAAGCTGAGATTTCAACCTGACCCAGTCTCAGGTAAGAGATACTAATTTCCCTGAGAATCAGGGGGAAATTGTAAATTCTGTTCAGCTGAAGGGGTTGCAGGCTGCCATGCTGTATCTCATCTCACCTTCTACTTCAAAGAACACAGTTTGCCTTTGGGAAAATAAGTTTCAGGTTGTTTGTGTAACATATATAATCCACCACCAACACACATGAAAATTCTTTTCTCACATGTTCCCCTCCATTTCAAGTGTGAACATCAACACCCAATTTATTTACACCACGTTAACAACAGTGTAACTCATTCTACTCCCCAGTGTAGGTAATAACCACTGTATGACAACACAGTAGCCCCCGGGTTTCCTGTAGGAGCTTTTGCACGATCCTAGAAACCTTTATGAACTGCAAACAGGCATTTCAAAACCAGTGATATTCTGTGGGTCCCAGCAAAAATTCACCAAGTTTTATTATAATGAGAAACTATCAAAAAAAATAACTTAACACTGACTGCACATCCCTGACTTTTACCTAAGCAGTGCTCGCTCTCAGTGCTGAAGAGACCCCCTGATCACCACAACAGGGACTTACACACAGCACCACAAGTGCTCACCCAAGCTGAGGTTTTTAATCCAGCCTGACTGGACAAGTAGAGAAGATATTATGGGATTCACTTTCCTTCCAGCTAATTTTCCCTATCTCATTTAAATAGATGTCTGCACCTTTCTTGTGGGAGTATCCTCTGCCTGGTAATATCCTACTGAAATTTCAAGCTCCTTCCAGGATCTGGTTGGCAAGATTTTGAGTTGTTTTTTAACAGATATTTAATTTTTTCCACAAAAAATGAAAATTATCTGCTATGATGTTTTGTTATAGAAAACACTAATGCTATTAAAATGCCTCCAGGGATAAATACAAGACTGAATGGACTCTATTGTATCTGAATCAGCAAAGCAGAAGTCATACAAGGAGGGGTTCAGTGGGGAATGTGAAGCTCCTGGGCAGTCTTTGCTCCATTGATCATGAAATGTTGGAATTTAAGATCCTCAGGGCAGTGAGGAAGGTGCACTGTAAGCTCACCACCCTGGATTTCAGGAGAGCAGACTTTGACCTCTTCAGGGATCTGCTTGGTCACGTACCATGGGATGAATTCCTGGAGGGAAGAGGGGTGCAGGACAGCTGGAATATAGTCAAAGATCTCTTCCTTCAAGCCCAGGAACGATGCATCCCTACAAAGAGGAAGGCAGGCAAAAGCAGCAGGAGGCCTGCATGGATGGACAGGAAGATCCTGAACAAACTTAGGATCAAGAAGGAAGCCTATAGAGGGTGGAAGGAAGGACAGGTAACCTGGGAGGAATACAGAGAAATTGCCCAAGAAGCCAGGGATCAGGTTAGTAAGGCCAAGGCCCTGACAGAATCAAATGTAGCCAGAGATGTCAAGGGCAACACAAAAAGCTTCTACAGGTATGGTGGGGAGAAAAGGAAAACTAGGGAAAATGTGGGCCCTCTCTGGAAGGCGACAGGAGATCTGGTCACCCGGGACACTGAGAAGGCTGAGGTGCTCAATGACTTTTTTGCCTCAGTCTTCACCGGCAAGGACTCGTGCCACACTGCCCAAGTCCTAGAAAGCAAAGGAAGGGTCCAGGAGAATGAAAAGCCACCCACTGTAGGAGAAGATCAGGTTCGGGAGCACCTAAGGAACCTGAAGGTGCACAAGTCCATGGGACCTGATGGGATGTATCTGTGGGTCCTGAGGGAACTGGCAGATGAAGTTGCAAAGCCACTGTCCATCATATTTGAGAAGTCCTGGCAGTCTGGTGAAGTTCCCACAGACTGGAAAAAGGGAACATAACCCCCATTTTCAAAAAGGGTAACAGGGAGGACCCGGGGAACTACAGGCCGGTCAGTCTCACCTCAGTGCCAGGCAAGATCATGGAGCAGATACTCCTAGAAACGATGCTAAGGCACATGGAGAATGAGAAGATGATTGGTGACAACCAACATGGCTTCACCAGGGGCAAATCGTGCCTGACCAATCTGGTGGCTTTCTATGATGGGGTTACAACGCTGGTGGACAAAGCTAAAGCAACTGATGTCATCTACCTGGACTTGTGCAAGGAGTTTGACACCGTTCCACATGGCATCCTTATCTCCAAATTGGAAACATGTGGGTTTGATGGATGGACCACCCAGTGGATAAGGAACTGGCTGGATGGTGGCACTCAAAGAGTTGTGGTCAACAGCTCAAAGTCCAAGTGGAAACCGGTGACGAGTGGTGTCCCTCAAGGTTCAGTACTGGGACCGGTGCTGTTCAACATCTTTGTCAGTGACATGGACAGTGGGACTGAGTGCACCCTCAGCAAGTTTGCTGATGACACCAAGCTGAGTGGTGTGGTTGACACGCTGGAGGGATGGGACGCCATCCAGAGGGACCTCGACAGGCTTGAGAGGTGGGGCCTGTGATAACCTCATGAAGTTCAATGTGGCCAAGTGCAAGGTCCTGCATGGGGGTCGGGGTAACCCCAAGCACAAGTACAGGCTGGGTGATGAGTGGCTTGAGGCCAGCTCTGAAGTTAAGGACTTGGGAGTGGTGGTGGATGAGAAGCTCAACAGGAGCCGGCACCGTGCGCTGGCAGCACAGAGCCAATAACCGTGTCCTGGGCTGCACCCAGAGCAGCGTGGGCAGCAGGGCCAGGGAGGGGATTCTGCCCCTCTGCTCCGCTCTCCTCAGACCCCACCTGCAGTGCTGTGTCCAGTTCTGGAGCCCCAACACAAGAGAGACCTGGACCTGTTAGAACGAGTCCAGAGGAGGCCACGAGGATGATGTGAGGGCTGGAGCAGCTCTGCTGTGAGGACAGGCTGAGAGAGTTGGGGCTGTTCAGCCTGGGAAAGAGAAGGCTCCGGGGAGATCTTCTGGCAGCCTTCCAGTACCTGAAGGGGCTCCAGGAAGGCTGGGGAGGGACTTTGGCCAAGGGCAGGGAGTGACAGAACAAGGGGTGATGGCTTGAAAGTGGAAGAGGGGAGATGGAGATGAGATGTGAAGAAGAAATTCTTTGGTGTGAGGGTGGTGAGACACTGGCCCAGGTTGGCCAGAGAAGCTGTGGCTGCTCCTCCCTGGAAGTGTTCTCGGCCAGGTTGGATGAGGCTTTGAGCAACCTGGTCTAGTGGAAGGTGTCCCTGCTGCTGGCAGGGGGGTTGGGACTGGATGAGCTTTAAGGTCCCTTCCCACCCAAACCCGTCTGGGATTCTATGACTCTATACTCCTCTAAGGCCTCTTTCTTAGTAAGGGCTTTTCTTTCACACATCTACATTAGCAATAAAATACGTATAAGATGTAGCAAAATAATTAATCCATGAGGCCATTTCCTTGCTCTTTTCACTCTCAAAAATCCATCACAAATATGCCTGAAGTATTTTAATTAATAAGTTTGAAAGTTTCTAGACTTGAGCTCCACTTAAAGCTGAGATGTACTTAGCAATTTTAAAAAGCAAGCAAGAACATGGAATTTTGCAATCCTCAGCATTAACAATGCTTTCTTGTGAAATTCTCTTTCCTTTGTTAATTAGTTTCAACCTAAACTCATCTTGCATTTGTCTCCCTCTATCCAAACACTAAATTCTCTCTCAGGGCAACTACAGGGTGCAGTCTTTACCTGTTTTCATGAAACTTGCAGGCATGTAATCACAGTAACTAATACTCACTAATACTTAAAAGAACACAATGCTGTGTGAAAGTTATAGTGATTTTAAGATATGTCCAAAAGATTGACAGTCTCTTTAAATACTTAAAATGTTTTTTTTAAAAAAACTACAATGGTATCTATCTAATAGAAACATTGCTTCCAAAAATTAGTTACATATACAAACACTGCTTCTGTAAACTTCGCTACCTTACTTCCTTCCTGCCACATTCCAAACACTTATTCCCTATAACAAAATTAATAATCCATGAGTTTTTGTTCAATCATTATTATAGAAAAATGAAATAAATACATTATTTTTTTCTGCAAATAGTAAAGCTGTATAACAAAATTATTTCAAAAATAAAGGTGTACAAATAACAGCTTTGCTTAGGTAAAACAACAGTATCGGGCCCCTTGGAACTTATTGTTTAGTACAAAAAGGTTTAAGTTCAGAAAAAGTGGCAAGAGATAATTCCAGCTGTAATACACTCCAAAAGTCACCAGTCACCTGTATTCTTCAACCTTTAAAGATGAAGTGTTAACTAATCATTTAATCAAATGAGTTTTTCTTTTCAGCAATTATCAATCAAATTTATATATTGTCAACTTCACACACCAATGCCCTCAAAAGTAAAAGGAAGTTTTAACCCCTCTATCGTGATGTGGTTTTGAGTAGAAGTGAGGACAAGGCTTATAAACAATATTATAGACCTCAGACTAGCACAAGTTTAGTACATAACCACTCTTAAAAGCCTCTTTTTCTTGCAAGTCAAAGCAGACAGAAGTACACTTTTTTATTAATCTCTGACAATGTCTTAGTCGGGAATATTTAAGCAAAGCAATCAAAAGGTGTGTGACAAGCAAATTATTGTGTTCCCAAACTCTGCACATATGACACAATACACGGTTACTATTTAATTAATTTAATAGTTTAATAAAAAAGTACTGGTATGCCACAAACCTCGTGCAAAGGAACTTCCAGCCACCACAGATAAACCACTCTAAGCCTCTTCTTCTCTGAGAAATTCTGGCTCTTGGTAGAGTATGATAATCACTCTCATCGTTTTCAAAGCCTTCTTCTGACATCATTAGTGGCATTTCATCCAAATGAGAGGACTCATCTTCTACTTGGTACCTGGCAAAATGAAATAAAAAACCCACTAAATAAATAGCCAATGCACAATTTTTTATTACCAGGAACCTCCTGAAGTAACAAGTTCATTTTTGGCATATGGAATTTTATTAGAGAGATATCTCCATCTAAACATCTCAGGTATTTGTGCTAACACATCAACAAGAAATTCAGATTTGAGTTAAAAATGTGTAATACAGCAAAAGGGCTTGTGAGCAATCATTGTCAATCATAGTATAAATTCTCCACTTCAGTTTTACGTTTCTGGAATGTTTTTTTTATGCCAAGACAAAACACTGGAATATTTGATAAGAAAATTCCCCGAAGTGCATGTAAATTGATTAACTTATTCATATTTTTATACCATTGGGAAGATGATTGAAAGAAACTGCACTATTACTCAGGTGTTCTTCCACAGACTATTGAAATTACTGATAAGGATAGTAATTAGAGGAAAATTTTTAAAGGAATTAAACATCATAGTGAAGCAAAGATCATCTACTTGTCTGTAATAATATATATAACAGCCCCAGTCAACAAAAAATGCACAATACAGAAGATAAACTAAACAGTCAGAAAAGCTGCCTGCATAAATGCTTACAAAACACATGGAAAACATCAAACTGAACAAAAAAGGCAAGAACTTTTAGATATTAATATTACTTGATACTTGGTAATGATAGTTAAGCAGTCTTCAAGTAGGAACAGCTGATGAAAGTAAGTATCTGATCAGAATAAATCAAAAGATATTCTGCACATGTATTTTTAAAACTCTAATAATTTACAGTTCAGCAGACTACCATCGATCTATTCTTTGTGTAATATGTACTTTATCTACTTTGAAATTATTCTTGTACTGACAGTAGTGAAGAATAATTTTAAAAATAAAAAAATCCAAAAACCCCACATACCACAAACAACTGAGTCACAAAAATACGAGTATTTGGCAGAGAACTAGAGTTTGATTTTTCTGAAGCTGGAGTGTACAGTCACCTCTTACAACGTGCGTCCTGGGACTGTCCCATTTTCTTTGCAGCAACCTAAAAACAATCTCTATCAAAACAGTAATTAACAAAACAAAACAAATCCGTTCCCTTTATGGGAGAGAGCAGCTGGAATGTGTGGAGCTCTGCCTGGAGATGGACAAGGAGTCAACTGAGAGCTTCTGGTTTAGGACTAAAGAGAGGAGAGGTAAAGGTGACATTACAGTGTGTCTCTGCTACAGAACACCTGAACAGGAGGAACAAGTAGATCACATCATCCCAGACTGGTGGGGGTTGGAAGGGACTTCTGGAGATCATCCAGTCCAACCCCCCTGACAAAGCAGGTCCATCTTGAGCAGGTTGCACAGTAAAGTGTCCAGGTGGGTTTGAACATCTCCAGAGATGGAGACTCCACACTCTCTCTGGGCAGCCTATCCCAGGGCTCCGGCACCCTCACAGGAAAGAGGACTGTCCTCATCTTCAGATGGAACTTCCCATGTCCCAGTTTGTGCCCATTGCCCCTTGTCCTGTCCCTGGGCACCACGGAGAAGAGTCTGGCCTCATCCTCTTGACACCTGGCCTTTAGGTATTGATCAGCATTGACAAGGTCCCTCTCAGTCTGCTCTTCTCCAGGCTGAACAGCCCCAGGTCTCTCAGTCTTTCTTCAGCAGAGAGATGCTCCAGCCCCTTGATCATCTTTGTAGAGGCCCTTTACAGACAGATAGGAGTAGCCTCACTTTCAAAGGCCCTGGTCTTCATGGGGGACTTCTACCACCTGATCATCTGCTGAAGGGACAACACAAAAGGACATAAGCAATCCTGGAGGGTCCTGCAGTGCTCTGATAACAGCTTCCTCCTCCAAGTAATTAGAGGAGTTGATGAGGAGAGATGCTCTGCTGGACCTCATACCTACCAAGCAAGGAGGGTCTCCCTGGAAATGTGAAGGTCATACACAGCCTTGTCTGCAGTTACCATGAGATGGTGGAGTTCAGTATCCTGAGGGAAGGGAGGAGAGTGGCAAACAAGCTCACAACCCTGGACTTCAGGTGAACAGATCTGGCCTTTTCAAGAACTGCTTGGAAGAGTCCCATGGGATAAGGCCCTGGAGGAAAGAGCAGACTCAAAAAGATAGTCAGTATTCAGGGATCAGCTCCTCCAAGCTCAAGAGATTTCCCTCTCAGGTCAGGCAAAAATGCCAGGAGGCCTGACTGGATGAACAAGGAGCTCTTGTCCAGACTCACACACAGAAAGGAAGCGCGCAGAGGGCAGAAGTAAGGACTGGGAGGAATACAAAAACATTGTCCAAGCAGAGGTGACAAAAGGAAGACTGGGGAAAGCGTGTGCTCGCTGCTGAATGAGACAGGGCACCTGGTTACACAGGACATGGAGAAGGTTCTGCACACTGCCTTTGCCTCAGGCTTTGCTAGCACAACCAGCCTTCAGGAATCCCAGGTCCCAGAGAACACAGGGAAAGGCTGGAGCAAGGCAGATGAGGACAACATCAGGGATAAGCAAACTGGATATATATACCTATGGTCCCTGAGGGGATGCATCCATGAGTGCTGAGGGAGCTGGCAGGTGTCATTGCAAGGCCATTGTCGATAATCTTTGATCAACCATGGCAACTGGGAGAAGTGACTGAAGACTGGAGGAAAGCAAGTATCACTCCTTTCTTCAAGAAGGACAAGAAGGAAGACCCAGGGGACTACAGGCCTGTCAGTCTCACCACAATCCCTGGGAAGGTCATGGAGCAGCTCATCCTGGAAACCACTTCCAGACACATGAAGGACAAGAAAGATCATCAGGAGTAGTCAGCATAGCTTCTCCAACAGGAAGTCATGCTTGATCAACTTGATAAACTTCTACACTGGCCTGGTAGATGACATAATAGCAGTGGATAGTGTCTACTTGGACTTCAGCAAGGCCTTTGATATTGTCTCCCATAAAATCAGCAGGCAGCGAGTTAGACTGAAAACTGTCTGAAAGGCCATGGCCAGAGAGTGGTCATCAGTGGCACAAAGTCCAGTTGGAGTCCAGTATGGCCCCTGGGGAACATACTGGGTCCAGTCCTGTTTAACATCTTCATTAGCAATCTGGAGGATGAGGCAGAGCACACCCTCAGCAAGATTGCAGATGACACAAAACTGGAAGGAATGTCTGATAGGCCAGAGGGTCATGCTGCCATCCCGCACAAACTTCACAGGCTGGAGAAATGGGCTGACAGGAACCTCAGCAAGGAGAAGAGCAAAACCCTGCATCTGGCAGAACAACCCCACACACCAGTATATGCTGGGTGACACCCATATGGAAAGGAGCTTGGCAGAAAAAGAACCCTGGAGATCCTGGTGGGCAAGAGGTTGAACATAAGCCAGCAATGTGCCCTTGCCACAAAGAAAGATACTGGTATGCTAAGGCTGTGTTGGGCAAAGCATTGCCAGCAGGCCCAGGGAGGAGATCCTTCCCCTCTGCTCAGCACTGGTGAGGCCACACACTAAACTCCTGTGTCTGCTGCTGGGTTCCTCAGCACAAGAGAGATATGGATATACTGGAGAGAGTCCAATGAAGGGCCAAGAAGATGATTAAGGAACTGGAGCACCTCTCCTTTGAGGAAAGAGAGAGGTGGGGGTGGGTCTGTTCAACCAAGGAACAAGCGATAGAATGAGAAGAAATGGCCTCAAGTTGTGCCCAGGGCAGTTGAGATTGGAGGTAAGGAAGAACTTATTTGCTGAAAGGGTTCAGAGGCATTGGAAGGGGTTGCCCAGGGCAGTGGTGGAGTCCCCATCCCTGGAGGGATTGAAGAGTCGTGTAGACACAGTGCTGAGGGACATGGGTTAGTCAGGGACTTGTCAGTGTTGGGTTCATGATTGGACTTGATGAGCTTAAAGGGCTTTTCCAATCGAGGGGATTCTGGGGTTCTGTGAAAGGCTGAGTGAGCCAGGACTGTTCAGCCTGGAGAAGACAAGGCATGGGCAGGTTCTTATTGATGTCTGAGCCAGGCTCTCTTCAGTGGCACCCAGTCACAGAACAAGAAGCAATGGGCACAAACACAGGAGCTGCCACCTGAACACCAGGAAACACTTCTTCACCATGAGGATGACTGAGCACTGGCAAGGGTTGTCCAGGGAGGTTTCAGAATCTCCAACCTTGAAGATGTTTAAAAGCTGTCTGGAAGTGATCCGGGGCAACCAGCTCTAGATGGCCCTGCTTGAGCTGGGGGGAGGTCTGCTGACACAGAACAGCACCCTGAGCAGAGTCCAAAATCTTGATAGACAAACCCAGTATTTTAAAAAGAAAGTAACATTACAAACACCAGGACTAAGCATGAAAAAGCACCATCACTTCATTTGCATTTTCTCAACTTAGTGTACATTTAATACCAAAATCTGCAACCACTTCCTCTTCCGCTAGATTTTCTGTGCAGTGCCCTTCTGCATACAGGAATATATTAAACCAGTTATTAACCTTTCTGGATGCCAGGAAAGAGAGGGACTGTACTGTAGTATTGGATTTCTGTTGAAAAGGTACACAACACATTTTACACTGCCTGTGTAATAAATTGGTATCAACATAGCTAAGAAGGAAGATCTAAAAAGGAAGAAGAAAAAACCAAACCAAACCCAACAAAACCAACCACCACAAACCCACATTAGGTTAACCAGTCATTAGGTAGACACTTCCTCTTTTGGTTGGCAGGTGATGCCTTGATTTCTGCACCTCCTTTGAATCACTTGGTATGGGACATCATTAAGGGATGTTAACAATATTTTCAGACCAGGTTAGAAAATAATGTATAAGTAGGAATAATAATAAACAGACACACCAGGGGGGAAAGAAAAGGGGGGAAAGAAAAGGGGGGAAAGAAAAGGGGGGAAAGAAAAGGGGGGAAAGAAAAGGGGGGAAAGAAAAGGGGGGAAAGAAAAGGGGGGGAAAGAAAAGGGGGGAAAGAAAAGGGGGGAAAGAAAAGGGGGGAAAGAAAAGGGGGGAAAGAAAAGGGGGGAAAGAAAAGGGGGGAAAGAAAAGGGGGGGAAAGAAAAGGGGGGAAAGAAAAGGGGGGAAAGAAAAGGGGGGAAAGAAAAGGGGGGAAAGAAAAGGGGGGAAAGAAAAGGGGGGAAAGAAAAGGGGGGAAAGAAAAGGGGGGAAAGAAAAGGGGGGAAAGAAAAGGGGGGAAAGAAAAGGGGGGAAAGAAAAGGGGGGAAAGAAAAGGGGGGAAAGAAAAGGGGGGAAAGGGAAATTCAATGCTTTTATAATCTCTCCCATTTAAATTTGCAAATTAGATCATCACAGTTTTAATACAGAACTTTCCGTTGCATTGTGCTTTGCTTCCAGACATCCAAACAGTTAACAGTGTATTTGTATCGCCACCCAGTGAAACCCCAACCTGGTAGCTGTGCTGGAGTACACAGCAACATCCTGCAAATTAACAGATCCCTTTTACTTCTGCCCAAAATGAACAACTGTCTGGTTCAGGAAAACAATCTCATTTACATCCAAAGTAACACAGCAAACATGGTCCAAGCCTCTCTTGAAGGAACACATTAATTCAAGAGAATTATGGGAGGGAGACTTGGCTGAGAAGCACACTCACTACCATACACAATATTGAGATCTACTCTTGTACATGGGGTAATATTTGCAGAGTACATTGATATCCTAATCATAATTTCTTTAAGGCTTTTTTGCCATTCTATTCTAAACTTTTTCCCCCCACACAAGCAGTATTTAGATTTGCTCTTTTAAATATGCAGCTTCACCAGGTAGTGAAGATAATGAGCACAAGCACTATCGTGTTTAGTAATCCTGACTTCAAAATACAGCCTCTGAACCAGCAAGCAATTTATTCTGTTTCAAAAGCAATTTTGCTATTGTGTTGGAAAATTGTACTTCTGTATTTAAAAACAACGAGGTAATGAATAATGGATTTTTCATAACTAGGATGAGGACAAAAATCTTCCTTTGTTACCTAGTATTTTTCTACACTTAATTGCTTGAAGTGCTGATTTTCCTTGAGTGACAAATCAATTAAGTATAATACTAGAAACTTTTATTAAAATAGGGAAGGACTGAAAGCAACATGAATAAAGAAGCCAGAGAAAGACATCAAAACTCTCAACATGAGTGCTACTAAATCAGGTATGAAGACAACTTCTTGACAAAAATATGGTTTCCCAAGGAAAAAGGAACATTAATATTAAAAAAAACAACTTTCAACAAAACCAGACTACTATTAGAAATACCATTTAACAGATTTAAGTGAAAGGAAACCAGGTACAATAAAGACTTTTAAATTAAATTTTGATATAAACATCTGCTGTGAAAATGATGCCTCAAGTCACCTGTACCTACATCAATCCTCTTTGACAGCTGTTTGCCAGGGTGGATGTGGCTGCAGAGTTCCATGGGTGCCATAACTGGTCATGGAAACCACCCCAATTCATTCACATCTCATCAAGCTGCCTATTTAGATTGGTAATTATTTCTGTATTTCCTACCAGCTTTCCATTGTTCTACAGGAGTGATGCTTGAGGGTACAGCAGGAAGGTGCAAGGGGCAGGGCAGGCACAACTGCACGTGTTTTCTGGGTTTATTCACTTGCCAAACGCAGAAGCAGTATCTACAATGGAGTTTTGGGATCTCTCTGCTTAAAAGCCACAGGTAGGATAGAAGCACCGTGTCAGACACCACACAAATACTGTTTCCTTGTCACCTAGCACTTGTGCTACATCCCATAATTCACAAGAAGGATAAAAACAAAGCTGATGTCTTTAAAGCAGTATTTCTCAAACCTAGGGAAGGAGGGAAAAGAAAAGTGTGGCCCTGAGTCCAGGCAGGAACTGGACACAGAAGGCTGTGGGATGCAGAGGAGCACAGAAGAGAGGCAGAATCACAGATTGGTTGAGGTTGGAAGGGACCTCTGAAGGTCATGCAGTCCAACCACCGTGCTCAAGCACATGAACCAGGATTTTGTCCAAACAGTTCTTTAATATTCCCAGGGAGGGAGACTCCACACCCTCTCTGGGCAGCCTGTCCCAGTGCTCTGACACCCTCACAGCAGAGAAGTTCTTCCTTATGCTCAGGTGGAACATCCTGTGCTGCAGTTCATGCCCATTGCCTCTCGTCCTATTGTTGGGTGCCAACGAGAAGAGTCTGGCCCCGTCCTCTAGACACCCTCCCTTTAGATATTTATGAACATTAATCTTGAGTCATCTTTTCTCCAGGCTGAACAGGCCCAGCTCCCTCAGCCTTTGCTCCTATGAAAGATGCCCCAGTCCTTTAATCATCTCAGTCACCCTTTGCTGGACACGCTCCAGGAGTTCCATGTCCTTCCTGTACTGGGGAGCCCAGAACTGGACACAACACTCCAGGTGGGGCCTCACCAGGGCTGAGCAGAGGGGGAGGAGAACCTCTCTCAACCTGCTCGCAACATTCTTCCTAATACAACCCAGGATACCATCAGCCTTCCTGGCCACAGCAGCAGCAGAAGTTCCAGGTAACCATCTGGTATAAGAGCTGAGAAAGACCAGTTCCTGGGAGTGGAGCTACCACCACCTGCTACCATGACAACGTCCCATCCCACCAAGCACTGGCTTGGAGCAACCTGGTCTAGTGGAAGGTGTCCCTGCTGATGGAAGGGGGGTTGGAACTGGATGAGCTTGAAGGTCCCTTCCAATCCAAACCAGCTCATGACTCCATGATTTGGCTCAGTGGCTGCTGCCAACCACAGGACCTCACCTGCTTCTGGCCATGGGCAGAGGGAAGACTAAGGGAATAATAAGCAGCACAATCAGCCTCAGTCACATCCTGCTCTATCTCCAAGGGTAAACCCGGGTGAACACCTTCCTGGTCTGAGCATAAAGAAGGAGACTGACAAATTGTAGAGATGCAGGAGGAGGAATAATGAAGAAAGGGGCAGGAATATTGATACAAGGAGCAAGAGGAGAACCCACCGAAGCAGCAGCAGCTGTAGGCTGCCGGTATCACTAATGTAACTGTTCAGATCCTGTCCTGTGACAAAGAAAAAACATCCCAGGAAACTCTGCACAGCAGCAGGAAAAAATATAGTAGGAAATGTATGTTCATCCATAACCATGCTTAGAAGAATACACTTCATTTTCATATAACTGCTCCTCATTCAAAGAACCAGTGTCTCCATAAAACAGATCGCTTTGCTAGAAGCTACCTGAGAAAAATCAAATTACAAATACTTTTTTCTTTTCAAATATTCTTCTGCATTTCTAAAGATTTGTAGCTACTTTTCCCCTCTGATTTCAAACACCTCGATGCTTTACACAGCAGTAAATTCAGTTAAACTACAGAGTAAACATGTTGTTCCTATTTACAACAGGAAGTGGAAAATGGAAAATTCTCCTACAGGTAAATACATGAAATTTAAAGAATTTCCTTTAACCTCTTCCTCCAAAACACAGAAAAACTATTTCAGAAGTTTTTAGAATGGATTACAGCTTGCCACTATTTGTTCCTATTTAGATTCAGTTGTACCTTTAATGCAAGTACACCCCTATTCAGTATTACTTCAGATTAATTACTTTGAAATTAATCCAAGTCTAAAAAAAAAAAATTAAATACATATAAAATAATCCTCTAACAAGTTTATATGCATTATCAGGGACAGGCACATCAGAGATCTCTACGAGGAAGACAACACTAAGCAGTATTTCAACAGTTATAAAAAAAAATCCTACAAAAATCACCAACAACACCTGGAGAGTTTTTAAGGAAGCTGAAGATTTGCAGAGCTGAACATTTCTATCCAGTTTCAATAGTTAACTTGGGGTTTGTGTCCTTGCATAACAAGATCTTTTAAAAATTATGACAACACTCCCAGCATAGTGCATGTTTATCCACTGGACAACAAAACAGAGAGAAGGAAAAAGTCGTTCTACTGTGTGCAGGTGAGTTTATTGCTTAGTGTGTCACTGAGATAAATAATATTTATTGCAATAAGATCAAATAAATCTGCCTCAACAAGGCAGAGTAGAGGGGGAGGAGAACCTCCCTCGACCTGCTGCCCACCCTCTTCTCAACACACCCCAGGACACTGTTGGCCTTCCTGGCCACAGGACACACTGCTGGCCCATGGCCACCCTGCTGCCCACCAGCACACCCAGGTCCTTTTCCTCAGAGCTCCTCTCCAGCAGGTCAGCCCCAACCTGTACTGGTGCATCGGTTATTCCTCCCCAGGTGAAGGACTCTGCACTTGCTCTTGTTGAAGCTCATCAAGTTCCTTTCCACCCAGCTCTCCAGCCTGTCCAGGTCTCTCTGATGGCAGCACGGCCTTCTGGTGTGTCAGCCACTCTCCCAGCTTCGTGTCATCAGCAAACTTGCTGAGGGCGGACTCTATCCCTACATCCAGGTCACTGATGAAGATGTCAAACAAGACTGGACCCAGTACCGACCCCTGGGGAACACTGATAGTCACAGGCCTCCAACCAGATTCTGCACCACTGGTCACAACCTTCTGAGCTCTGCCAGCCAGCCAGTTCTCAAGCCACCTCACCACCCACTCATCAATCCCATACCTTCTAAACTTTGCTACAAGGATGTTGTGGGATACGGTATCAAAAGCCTTGCTGAAACCAAGGTAGACAACATCCACTGGGAAACCTCATCTACCCAGCTGGTGATGACATCATAGAAGGCTACCAGATTGGTCAAACATGATTTCCCCTTAATGGAACCATGTTGACTACTCCTGATAACCTTCTTTTCTTCCAACTGCTTAGAGATAGGATCAAGAACGAGCTGTTCCATCACCTCCAGGGATGGAGGTGAGGCTGACTGGCCTGTAGTTGCCCAGATCCTCCTCCCTGCCCTTTTTGAAGACTGGAGTCACATTGGCTATCCTCCAGTCTTCAGGCACCTCTCCTGTTCTCCAAGACCTTTCAAAGCTGACAGAGAGGGGTTTAGTGCTTTGCTAGTTATTAGCAAGGCAGCTCCCTTTCATCAAAAGTAGCTTATCAAAAATTGCTTAAATCACCGATACTAAAACAACAGGTTCCACATAAAGCAAATATTCTGAGCGCTATTTGCTGCCTCTCTCCCCTAGCTCATGCTTCCTTTCCAGGGGTTCTATAGGTGATGGAAATTCAGGAGATGTGCATAATGAAGCCTTAATGAAAGAGGTACCCTTCTTTATTCCTCTTTGCTGACCTTACAAAGCACTACACCTATCCTAATATAACATCTTTTCAACCCATGAGAAGATGAGTGAGGCTCTGTATTTAACAAAGAGGTGCCAAAAATATCTAAATACACAGCAGGATCTGAGGAAACATCATCTACATTCATCAGAACCCTATTTTTAATTAGTAGGGTACGTCATTGATCACAACAATGGGACCATTTGATCCCTGTCACTGGGTATTGTTATTGACATTGTAGCCCAATCAATTGTTTTCTGTCCCCTTGCCCGAGCACCACATACCACTGTGCTTGGGTATTACAGATACAAAGCGGGAAGGCACGCAAGCGCAGGGCAAAAACAATGGCTTCAACATGGACAAACTTAGAAATACATTTACAAAGTTTATTTGACTGCATAGGCAGTCACAGGTGCTCACTGCAAAAGACAGCATCAACTGCAAATTCTCCAATATTTTTTTTGTCTAATGATTAATATGCCTCAGATCAGGATAATTAAGGATAAACATGCTAACAATTATGACTGTCTATAAACCTATCTTGGTGTGAAAGAGTATTACCAGTGCAGATGTAAATTTTGATGACATAGGAACTAAGTATTACAAATACTTCTCAGCTATGACACCAATGAAAATGGCATTGTACCTAAAAATATTTTATAGTTGCTATTGTGAGCAGCTCTATATGCACATAATACAGTTACCTGCATCATAAAATCAAAGATTGCTCTGAAAAACAAAAGTCACAGATATAAAAATAATAATGACAAACACACACTGCATAAAAGCTCTGAAAACTTTAACACATGGCAAGGCTATTTTTCAAAACCTTTGTTCCAGGTCAAAACTCAGAACCTAAACCAGGTGTCAGTCCCAACAAGCAATAGGAACCTATGAATACAGTCTGCAAACAAAGCAAGGTGCAACCCAGGAAGGTGAACAACGGGCACAGAACATACACTGAGAAGAAAACTAAAAACAAACAAACAAAAAAATTTCACTGGTAACTTTTTTCCTACGTAGTAGTAGTACTTCTAACTTGGGAGTGTCTTGAAAACATAGACCCAACTGCTGTTATACAAACACAACATCCCAAGTACAAACGTGCCATGCCTGCTGGAAGAAGCAGAATTAAGAGATGGCATCTCAGATTCAGCCTAAAAATTACTCAGTGACAGTTTCAAACAACAATAGTCCAAAGACCCTGTCCAAAACCACAGTTGAGGAAAGGCTAATGACAAAAGAACAGTGTGACCTGCAAGACAGTGACATCTTTTTTTTTTAATTCAAATAAAAGAAGTTTTACTTTGCAAAAGAGACAAACACTTTGAATTGGAGGCAAAGCCAGCAAAAAACGGGCAGGCAGTAGTTCTGTGAAAGAACAGAAGGGCACACATGACCGATCTACTTTGCAAGACTGAGGTAACAGTACAGACAATTCTACAGAGATCTCTTTGCACCCCACCTGACCCTTTCCTCCCCAGGCTAAAACAAAGACAGAGATGCATTCATTTAAATGAAAAGCATTACAGTAATACTACATTAAATCATCTTACTTTCTATGTAATATGAACATTTGTTTGACATTTGTAAGTATCGGGGAAACATGTGAGTTCTCAGCAAACTCCAGTTATGCAGCCCTCCATCCCATTCTGCCTGGAAAAGACTATTTTTTTTCTATAATACATATTTCATATGAAATAAGCTACAATCCACCAGTTGTTACACAACAAATATCCTGTGTTTACCTGGATAAAAGACACATTATCCTAGTTCTTTCTTCCTTCTTCTGTAAATTTCTTTTTCACTAACAACATAAAAATGTGAATTCAAAAACAACAGTACAGCCAGTTGCCTGAAAACAGAGTTGCTCCATCAGTGAACAAATCACAGAGACAATCAACAGCAGCTGATCTGCTGCACAACTTCCCTACTGCAACCACCCAGTACAGCCAGTGTGGTCACTCCTAAGGACACTACTGTGAGCCATGCTATGAATAACCATGCCAGAGGATTCCTTCCAGTGAATGAGTGTTTTTCATGACACCACCTTTGTGAATACCTGGAGTGCAAATGAATTTCTATAATACTAGACACAGCTAGTAAGACCTGATTTTTTGGTACCAGCTCAGGAGTCCCAACACCTCACACCTTAGTCCTATTAGGTCAAATACAAACACGCTGAGAGCAGCGAGTGCAGGACACTTGCACAAACCCGGTATTTTGCTTACGGATAAATTAAGTTTGACAACTGTTTAACTCCTTATCAGCTTCAAAATTCTTGTTTTCCTTCCACCAACCTCACATGACAACACAGGCTGCTTCCTTCCTTGTTTAGCAGCTGCTTACTCCGGGGCTGCTGATGGCAAATACAAGTCTAACATCTGAGAACAAGCGTGTTCGGTCTCACTGCACATTTCAGGTGATCCTGGATGTCCTCTGGTTCTCTTTTCCCTTCACAATGTAAACAAAAAAGCAGCAGCTATTTTTCCTGTAGATAACAGATCCTTCGTGCTGAAGGACAAAGTGCTGAAACAAGTGCTGAATCAGTCACCTCTTTTTCCCCAAGCTTTCTCCAACTATTTTGAATATTTTAAATATTTAAATATTTAAGTTGAATATTTTAAACAACACCAATTTTTTTTTTAAGAATCTGAAGATGAACCACCTTTTACTTCAAGACACATTGCCCTAGTTTCTAACAGTGGCACACAAACAATTCTCTATCCACCAGAGGTAGGGGAAGATGTTAGAAGATATAAAACCTGAATTTCTACTGCAAAAGTAATAAGTTGCCCTTAAACATCAGAAATAAAAGCAGAACAGGCTCCATGTGTTCATTGAAGCAGAGGTAACATTAATATGTATTTTTAATTAGGTTTTTTTTTTAAATAGGCCTTAACATATACAAAGTGAATATAAAAAATGCACTAATCTTGTAATGTTTATATATGAAGTACATCCTGGGACATTTCATGGTTCTTAAATGGCTAAAACTTTACACAGAAGTGTAGAACCTCAGGTGTGTATCAAAGTTTCTTTAGTTGTGTGTGAAAAACATATTCCAGCTTTAAAAAAAAAAAAAAAAAGTGCTATCAGTCTGTTAAAATAATCTCAAAAGCACACTAAGGACAAACATTGAATAAGAAAGTTTTTATCCTCACTGCAAAGCAAACTACAGCAACACTGGCAGACTCTTACAAATTGCTTAGCTCAAGCAAAAGAAGTTATCCTACAAATTAGCTTTGAGGCCACTAAAGGTTAGCAACTGATGAGCTGTATGAGCTGGTGTTGCACAGTGGGCAGGCAATCAATTTGAGTTAAAAACACCACCATGCTGAAGTTAAGGATCTGTGTCCAAGACTTTCAAAAGACTGTCAATTCTTCACTGAAGAAATAAATCACAGCAAGTCAAGGACTCTTGAGGGCCCAGAAACCACAGTACTGGATTAAACCTGAGATATCAACTCTGTTATATTTTAATCAGTGTTTGTTTTTAGACAATTTCAGAAGCATGGATTACACCCTCTTAGGCAAAATCTACATGTATATAAGCATGTGACAACTTTCTGTGTATCAGAGACCTCAGTGACTTCACTTTAACAGAAGTATCTGCAACATCAGGGCCTTTGCTGCAGTTTCCACAGGAATGCAAGGCTTCTTCAAAGTCTGTGCTGAAGAGCAAATTTAGAAAAGCAGGATGAATCATTCATAAAGACCCAGAAGCTGTAGTTCAATCACAAGTTTAGAGTCATAAGACTTAGGAGTTGTAGCTCTACTAGCTGCACTGCCCTATACTCTTCAACTTTACACAACATCTGTGGTAGAATCTACACCAGCGTTCCTATCCTTTTGCAACAGCTCCATAGGACACGGCCCAAAGTAAACAACAGATGCTCTCACAAATCCAGGGCATGGTACTCTTGAAGGAGAATGACCAACCTACTCAATTCACCTTAAGAAAAAAGATAAAGAATTGAAGTGAGTGAAGAGGTTGGTGTATGTATTCTAATTCTCAGAGCTCAAAAGAGCAATTTATTTCATCAAGTGATCAAAATAAAGAAATGTAATAAATGCACCTGTCAACTTTTAAGGGTTTTATAAACCTACAAGTAGCTGAACAAAAGTAATGAAAGTCACAGATAATTTGTGTGGAGGATCAGTAAGTTAAATACATATCACCTGCACTTGAGAAACACAGAGACTATGTATCTCTGAAAGATGTAAATCTAAACTACAAGGAATTTAACACACAGTCTTTGGAGGGTGATGTTGATCAAACAAGACAGAGTGGAAGAAGCAGATCCGTAATGAATTGGTAGCTTCTCACTAGATCCTACAACTTGCCAAATCTGCTTATAAAACCAGGTTCAGACAGTTTGTGTAACTAACTGTGATTACTGCCCACAAACATACCCTTAATAAACTTGTGTATCTACCTGATCTATGAACTCAACCCATCACATCTATAGCGTTTTTCAAATCGCCAAAACACTCCTGGGTAACCTGCAATAGAACCACCTGGTACCTTTCACAGTCTGGACTAAGTTTTTGCCTACACAATCCTCCCTTTTTTCTTCCAAAGCACAACACCTACTGAGAAGCTTACAGATTCCACCAAGAGCTTCCCCTGCTTCAGTTCTCTGAGGAACAGGGATGATGATGAAAATAACACTGCCCTACCTCAAAACAGAAGACAAACCTACTATAAATTGTCAGCCACTCAAGAATTGGTGAGATGGGGAAAACTGCTGCTATGGCAGACTGTCCTACAGGCTCGTGAATGTTCATAAAATATACTTTTATCTAGTTTAAGAATCATAAGCCTACTTTGCACAGTTTTAAACTACCTTTTCTATTAGTTATTCCGTTCACACAAAGAAGTTAACACATTTTATTCATGATGAAACAGATTTATCCCTGTATTTGAATTAGAACACCACCACCACTATTCCTATTTTTAGAAAATCCATGTACTTCAGCTCCTACAACTGCTCCCTCCAGTCCTTGTGTCCACCACCAGCACTCTACAAAAACCAAAGGAAGAGAAAAAAAAAAACCTTAAATAACTTACTATAATCCTGTGCTCCTCTGCAAGAGTGCTATCCAATGGACATAAAATTAAGGAGCAAAGTTTTTCCTTGCTCACAACAACAGTGCACCTAGAAATTATTCAGAATAATGAGAAGCAAAAAAGTCAAATGTGTTCCTGAAAACTTAACTTGATGGCAGGCCTGCGAACTGCCTTCCTCGCACTGCTTAACCCCCAACGGAGCACACTCCAAGGAATCCCGAGTTATTTTCACTCTCACACCCCAGAACGTTTTCCGGGCTCATACACAACAACCTCATCACAGACTATTGCCTCACGATGCCCAAACCAACCACCCAGGGCGGACACCTCGCTCGGAGCCGAACTAACCGCCCCGGGACCCGCCCGGCGCGGAGCTGCAGCCGGCACCCGCGGAGCCGGGGCCGGGCCAGCGAAGGCCGCACCTGCGGGCGCGGCGGGGCCGGGAGCGCCCGGCGCATCCTCCCGCAGGGCCCTGCGGCACCACCCGCCGCCACTAAAGCCCGGCCCCGCCAAGGGACGAACGGGACGCGGTCCCTCACGGGGACTGAGGGGGCGGGCAGGGCGGCGAAGGCCTGTGAGAGCCAGGGGCTGCTGTGCCACCCCCCTGCCCGCCCTCCCCCCAGCCACAGGGGCACGCACCGCACCGCACCGCCCTCCCTTAGAGATGCCGGGGGTGGGGAGGGGGAGCTGCCACCGGCCCGGCGCGGCCCTGCCCGTACCTGTTGTGTCTCTGCGCCGCGGCGGCGCCGCTGTAATAGGCCGCTCTCCGCTGGGCGCTGCGCGGTACCGGGTGCAGCGGGATCTGATCCGCCATCTTGGGGGCACCACCCCCCCCCCGCCCGCCCCGCTTCGCTTGGCGCCCGGACGCGTCCCCGCCCCGCCCGGCCCCGCTTCGCCTCGCCCCCGCCGTGCGGCAGGAGCGGCCGGGACCCCTGACGTCAGGCCCGGCTCCAGCTGACGCCGAGAGGGGAGAAGCGCCGGCGGGGCGGAGCCTGACGGTAAACAACGGGGCGGGGCCCCGCCGAGGCGCTGGCGGGGGGCGGGCGAGGCTCGGCCGAGGAGTGCGCGGGCGGTTGGGGCTCGGCCTGGCCTGGGCGGGGACTTTTGGGCTGCCCGGAACCTTGGCTGCGGTTGGTGATGTTCAGTTGTGCAGGTTCTGAAGTAGCAGACGGTGAAGGACGGAGAGGAGGAGCTGGAGAGTCACTGAACCACAGGCTGGTTTGGGCTGGAAGGGACCTTAAAGCTCATCCAGTCCCAACCCCCCTGCCAGCAGCAGGGACACCTTCCACTAGACCAGGTTGCTCAAAGCCTCATCCAACCTGGCCGAGAACACTTCCAGGGAGGAGCAGCCACAGCTTCTCTGGGCAACCTGGGCCAGTGTCTCACCACCCTCACAACAAAGAATTTCTTCCTAATATCTAATCTAAACCTCCCCTCCTCCCGTTTAAAGCCATCACCCCTTGTTCTGTCACTCCCTACCCTTGTCCAGAGTCCCTCCCCCGCCTTCCCGGAGCCCCTTCAGGTAACCAGAAGGTCTCCCCGAAGCCTTCTCTTCTCCAGGCTGAACAGCCCCAACTCTCTCAGCCTGTCCTCACAGCAGAGCTGCTCCAGCCCTCGCATCATCCTCGTGGCCTCCTCTGGACTCATTATAACTGGTCCATATCCTCCTGTTGGTGGCCCCAGCACTGGAGGCAGCACTGCAGGTGGGGTTTCAGGAGAGCAGAGCAGAGGGGCAGAATCTCCTCCCTCGCCCTGCTGCCCCGGGTGTGCAGGTGGGATCCATGGGAGTGGTGGTACAGGGGACACAAATGTTCCCCTGGAGAGCTCAGGGTTTGAACAGGAGTTCCAGGAGACAAAGCCAAAAGTGGTTGTCCTCAGTTAGCCTGCAGATGCCTGCTATTTTTTAAGTTGGTCTAGGTAGGCTCCCCTTCCATTTTTTGGATGGCAAGGACTACCTGTCACCTGTGCTGGATGCCAGCGAATCCTCACATGATCACCAAGAACAAATAAAAGCACTGTGAATTGACAATGATTTTTTCCTGCCATTAAAGAGAAGACAGTTTTTGTGAGCCAGAGGTATTGCTGCATGGAAAGAGACATTCTGTACGTCAGGGATAATGAACCAGGCTATGGGACCTCACAGGGGAAAGATCAATACACAAGTCACCATGGAACAAAAACTGGTTTGGAAGATAGATAGACCAACTGTAGGATGTTATCCCTCGATATTCCTCTGAAATCACTTGCTCTGGGGGAGCAAAACATCACAACACCATCACCAATATGGAAGACTTTCAAGAAAAGGAGAAAAAAATGGAAATTTATTTCTTTCTCAATGTCTATTCAAAGTAGAAGAAACATCCAATAAAAAAAAAATTAAAAGGTTCTACCAGGAAGAATTTTAATTCAAAGAAATTTCCACCAAAAGACAGCAAAATATGTCCAAAGTGCAGAACACAAGATTAAATGAACGAATAGGTGGCAAAAGCTTGGGATAATTTTTGCTGCTCTTCAATAGTGTAAGTTTTTGATGTCACCTTTCCAACACAAGATTTCAGATTCCTTCGCAATAGTACTGCAGGAAGCCAGGTTTCAGCAGCTATTTGTCCACCAATCTTTCTGCAAAATGCTTTAAACTTACAAATTTCAAAACATGGTGGAATGAAAAAAGATTTCACAAATGATTTGGTTTACACAAGATGATAATGAGATAGAGCAGCTTAAGCTGGAAGGGCCTTATTAGGTTCTATTTCTGGTTATTTAGCAGAAATTTAGGCCTGAAACTATCTCTAATGTTAGCCAGTTATGTGTACGTGTTTGTAAATTCCCTATGTACAGACACATACGTGATATGCACATGTAATATGTATACATGTGTAATAAAAGTTCATTACATATGTACACATGTGTAATAAAAGTTTATTACATATGTACACATATGTAATAAAAGTTTTATTATTGTCAGACTTGTAGATGTCCCAGCATGGGACAATCATGAGGAACCATAAATTCCTTTAGAGTCTTGATTTCTTAGTGAATCTCATGTATTCTGTAAATCATTGTTTTATTTACGACGACTTTAAGGTTTTAAAAGATAAATACTTCACTATTACCTGTGTGCAGAGAGGCTTTGAACCAGAAAACCTTCTAAGAAGAGGAAAATTACTGTATTTTAATAAATCAATGGCCAAGAGAATGACAAAATGGAATAGTCATCATTCTAATTGCATGCAGTTTTGCTTGCTTCAAATATGTGCTTAAATGGAAGTTATTTATGTTTATATGGAAATCTGTCATGATCTCAGCTTCTTGATCACTCTAATTGCCTTTTTGCATCAGTATTTTCATTAAATGGTAAAAGCTCTTCAGGGAGAGGATTTTGATTGCGTGGCATCTATCATCATTCTGTTCTGTGTCTAGATTATCATGTAATCCTGTTTTATGTTTTTTAAAGAAAATTCTTAACATTTATATAAAAGGGGTTTTTTAATCTAAAATTGAGACTTTGGCATATGATATTTAGGGACTTTTCAAGATACCTGTAGCAAAAATGTCTGCGTTTTGAAAATAGTAATTCCTTTCCTATTTAGAAATCCTGAAAGGACACAGAATAAATTTGCTTTTAATCCAGATTTTGCTAGTCAGGCATCTCAGGCAGGTATTATTTTGCTGTATGAAAAAAAAAAAAGATTTTCATTTCAGGAAAGATATATTTTTGCATTCAATATTAAGTACTGGCTAAATGAAATTTATCACTTAAATATCATGATAACATACATTTATGATAATAAGTAAATATAACACCATTCTGAAATAAACTTTCTGTATCATCCTTTCCGTGTTTCTTTTTTTTTTTGCATCTTCTTGCATTTCTAACAAGTGGCAGAGATCCAGAACCTGTGATTTATGGATCTTGTGAACTCTTGGTGTAACCAGGAATGAGCTGGCATGGAAACTGCTTTGCATTTGTTGCATGTATCTGCTACAGGTGCAGAACCTCTCTCTCACTAGTTCTGCCTGATGTCCCCAGAGGGCATTTTATAATAATTTATACTTTCACTACTGTTCTGCTGTAAATGTTCAAGGTTAAGTGCTCCCTCCCTCCTAATCCTGTTTATGTATCCAGTCTGGGCTAGGGTAAGGAGTGGGAAATAAAAGACAGTTTGAAGCTAATCCATTCTTCATTATCCTTCTCAGAGCCAAATTATAAAATCAGTTATACCAGAGTAAATCTGTGGAAGTGATACTAAAATCAGTTGAATACAAAACAAAAGAAATTAGTTTCAGTAAGCCTCACATAATGTTACATGATACAAAATTTACATTACTTTTATACGAGGTATTTTCTCACCTTATCCTTCGAACCACCTTGCATTTCCATTTTAATTGTGGAACTTTTTTTCATCAGTGATGAACCAGCTCAGTATCTGTCTTCAGATTTTCAGCAAATTGCAAATCGGTCCAAGACACCTAGAGGCTTAAAAAAAAAATCACTGGCAAAACCTGAGCACAGCAGCCCAGAAAAGAATCCTGTTGTCTTTACAGGAAGAGCTGAAGGCAGCAAGGAAGACTAAACCAAATGAATTCTTACACTGTCAGAGTGAGGGAGTAGAACAAATACAAAACAGAGGGAGCTAAGCCAGCTAGCTACCGGTGTTAATAATGCTAATAGCAGTGCCTTCATAATCACAGTGCTTTCCTATCTCAGTGCCTATCAGCAGGATGTCACAGAATGTTACCTTGCTTTGGGGAAAAACAAAATTGGAGATACTGTTTTCTCTGAGAGGATCCTTATATTAAAAGGTTCCTTCAGACAATGAAGCCATGTGCAACTCAGTTATACACCAAAATCAATGAGTTTAAAAACACCAACAAGAAGTAAAAATAATCATCTAAAATATTACTATGCTATAAAAACAAATGGGACTGCAATAGGTACTGGAAACAAAACTACTTACATATAAAAAAAAAATACTCTTGTCTGCATAACTAGAAGAAGGAAATCTCTATTTCTACCCATTCTATTTTTAATATTCACAGCATTCAGTGTTTGTCAATTAATTGTGCTCCCAGCTGTTACATTTCTTTCAGACCTTCCTTCAAGGTCTTCTCTTTGGTAAATGTCAACTCTCTGCAGCTCTGCAGGATTTATGGACTGCTAAATCTCTGCTCCCCCTTTGTAGTCCAGCCTTACCAAACTGTAGGTCCCGCAGCACCAGCTTCACACCAGCTGTGTGCCACCCTCACCTCTATTACACCCAGTCTTTCTTTTAGAATAAAATACCAGAAATGTCTTCTCCAATTATATCAGCAAAATTATGTATCATCTGTTTGTATTTTGGATTTTTCTGGAGTTACATCTTAGGCAGTAACAGGTCTGGCTGAAAAGGCATTTTCTCTGATTCACTTGGCAACAGATGAGGCGAAAAAATCCAAGCAAATCCTAGAGTACTTAAAACAAATTGGTTTGGAAACAAAGGTATGCTTTGGTGATTTCTGATACAAATATCAGTTGTGCCTTCATTTAAGCTATTAATTGTTGATTGTGGATAAACAAAAGAAGAAAATTAAAAATGCAATGCTTATTGCTTTCACAATGACCCTTCAGTGAGAGCCATCTAGTAATTGTTCACAGTATCTCTTCAGTTATGTTAGCCTCTAAATTAAAAGTCCCTTCAGTATAGGTTTAAAATTCCCATGCCTTTTAATTTCTAGTTAGCTTCTGAGAAGCTCTTTTTCATCCTCTTAGTGTATATAAATTCCATGTGAGATTTTTATTTGTAATTGGAGAAAAATAGCCTGTGGACTCAAAACTTTTGAGCTGGGTTACCAACTTCTGCACTTCTCCTGAAACCAGAGAGGATCCAGTAAAATATTTCCATGATCTGTGGCACAAAATCAACAGCAAAGCACAGCAGCACTTTGAAAGGACACCATTTTTTTGAGTGTTCTCAGTGGGTTTATTTTAACAAATTCCATGCTGTTGATCTTTCAAATAAATAAATACAGCTGCTTTAACTACTACTCGAAACTGAAAATGCACTCATGGATTAATGACAAATTTTATGTTGTTTCAGAGCTTCTGAAAAGGTCACGGAAGGACAAACAAGGCCCAAGCATAAACTTGAGTATCCAGTTGTGATTGCTGGGATCAGACTCACTGGATTTCGTTTCTCTTTGCAGTTTCTGTTACAACAGTGACCAAAAGCTTCAAGTAGGATTTGGGGGTCTTTGTTCTAAAGCTATACAGAAGTAAGAGAAAGAAAAAAGTTCGCAGGTGATAAGTGGCAAAATACTCAGTGGCTTATATAACACATCCTTCAAAAGTCAGAAATTACTTAAAATCTCCTTTTTTTTCTATCTCTTTGTGTCTGCCCCAGCCATCAGCTCAGGCTCATAGCAAAGGTTTCTCCTTTGCCTCAGACCTGCTTCTGAAACCCCTTTTCTCTCAGTCCTTTTGGCCAGTCCGATCCAGCTCCTGTTCAAACCCAGATGTCATCTCTTTGTATTCTGATTTCACTGCAAGCAGCAGTTTAAATCTTACACATTTTCCCTGAATGGTGTCGCTTCTCCATATAGGAAACACTATTTTAGACATTCTTAGTCTGACAATTGCTACCACACCCTTTTTGTGGTATTGGGAAGGGCAGCTACTCTCAGATCAACTCAGCCTGAACTGGAGAGATCATTTTCCCAGCTCGTTGCTTTCAAGGTCTTGTTTCTTTCTCTGTCCTTCCTCTAACTTCTTCCCCAGCATTGCATTGGACAGCAACCTGTTCCCACTCGTTATTTCTCACCGAGATAATTTCCCATCCCTAGTCTACAGAATTCCAGTGGATTTTGTCTGCTTGTGTAATTTGCAAATGTTTTCTCCCATTCCTTGGGGAATTCTCCACAAATGAAGGAAAAAAGAAAGAAAAAAAAGAAAAAAAAAGTTTTGTTGCTCTTTTTCAGAACTAGGAAGGGTCAGCTTCCTGCCATGATGCAAACTGAAAACAAGGTTGCCCTCAAAATACTGGGTGAAGAACACCAGTTGTGGTCTCCAGCCAAAGTACCAGGATAAAGTCTCATCAGTCTACAAACATAAGTGACCTGCAGCTTGCAACATCATGATCTAGTTCTAACTTAACTAAATCTGGAATAATTTGTAGCCAAACTCAGTATTTGTGAATGTAGATATTGCTGTTGTGAAGAGCCTTAAGACTGAACAGGAATATGTACTTCTAACAAACAAAATAGGTTATCCACAAAAACTGGCAGTGATCATACTTAATTTCAGTGCATTGGTTAGAAATAATACGTAAGGTCTGACATAGAGACATGCTGAAATGACCAGGATCTAATTTCTTGGACTACAGAGACATGGAGTCATAGTCCATGATGTTATTGAAAATAATTATATCATCAAAATTACAGATACGAGATACCACAAGCCAACAGAAAAAAAAAAAAACAAAATGGAAATGAACAGCCAAGGGAAAAGAAATAAAATGTTGCATGAATTTCCTTTGCTGACTGTACGTACAACTGTAGGGATGATAGGACAGGTGGCTTGCCATTTGTCAATCTTTTGGTAAGAAGAAAGTTTTTTGTAACTCCGAATTAACTTTCGATGGGAGGAATCTAAAGGAGTCCATGTCTTGTACAAATTTCAGGGAAATGTATTAAATTCATTTTTGAAGGCTGCTGATACTGAAAAGAAAGGAAAGAGAGAGAAAGAGATGTGCATTGCACCTTTGAGTCAGGAAGTTGTTGGCAAGAGGAAAGCAAGGGAAGAACCAAGGAGGAAGCTCTTCAGAAAAGTGGGAATCTTAGAGAATTTTTCTGCTCTCATAAGTTTCCTATTAAAAAAAAAAAACAAAACCAACAATCCTTTTTGTGGATTCATACCACAAGACAGACTATTTTATCATGAAGCTGAAGATGGACTTTTGTTTGGGGATTACATGTCTTTTTCTAGATTCTTGATTTTTTTGCTTCTTTCTACAAATTCCATTTTAAACTAGCAGAGGCATGAGTGGTCAGTTTTCCCTCCATAACAGAAGTGCTTGAAAGTGATTTCACAGACCTTTGGCGTGGCATGATTAAAACGATCTGCCTGCTAGCAGATTCAGTTGGGATTAAGACAGGATCATGCTGTCCTGCCCAGATTATTGGACTATCCCTTGTTTCTATGAAATTTATGGATTAATATTATCTACATCACTATTAAATATTAATCCTCTAGGAAGCATGTGAAATCTCAAATTGCATCCAGTTTGCTTTCTTGAAAGAGGCAGGTTGATGAGCATTAAAAACAGGGGAGGTGGGGATGTACTCTGCAAATTTTATACGACAACTTCAAGAAAATAAAGGTAACAACTTTAAGGCCAAAGGCATTTCTTCTGGAAAAGTAGAACTCATGTCTTACACTGGGTTTCCCTTTGTATTAGCAATGTGCAACACGGTCTCTATCAGAGACAAAACTGATGTTATTAGAAGATTGCCCTTTGAGGACTGGGCTGAGATGGAAGTGTCACTGACAGGAAGAAGAAATGTATCTTTGGGCTCTCTCTGAACAATCAGCAATTTGGGTGTGGTGGTACATAACAGATGGAGTTCTGGGTGGGCCTGTGGCCTTCAGCTTCATTTCAACAAAACACTCAGCAGATGCCTCCAACCCCACTTGAGTCTCTGAAATGTCAATGAAAACACTTATTTTTCCTTCAGTGCTACCAGAGAGAACGAACTATGGAAAGACAGAAACATAACTATGATGTGAATGGGGTTCACGTGGGTGATTTGAAATTCAATTTCAAATTCAATTTCTCCTCAGTCATCCTTGTCAGTTCCTTGCCTCCTCACAGCAAGGAGCCTTTGTGCTCACATCTTCTCTCCCTTGCAGGGGATACAGCATGAAAGGATTTTGGCAGAGAGCTCAGGTGGCAACACAGCTGAGGATGGTGAGAAACAGGGCTTGTAGTGTGACCTACCTGTAAGAGGACTTGTGGAAGGCTGACTTCAATTCAGTTACCTTTGTTCAGGATATATGTGTGTGTGTATATATATATATATATGTATGTGTGTGTGTGTCTGAAAATATGTCTGATGAAATGTCACTGGGATTCCTGTTTCACCTATGAATTTTGGAAAGTTTGCCTCTGTTGCATGCTGTGGCATGTACTTCAAAAAGAAGAAATCGTGTAAAGCACCCCTGTATCACCAGCAGGATTTCTGGGGTCAGGAGAATTACATTCATTACAATTGCCTCAGAGTGTTAACATCTCTTATTAGTCACCTGCCTGTTAAGATCACTTCACCCTCACTGTTGGTCAGAGCATGACTAAAAGTCTAGATAGACTTAGGGGAAATCCAAATTCTTAGTATTGGAGAATTGATTAAATGAGATGTTACCAACTATGCAAAGCTCCTGAGGCACAAGCCTGAGACACAGGGCTATGGACACAGGGTTGATTGACTCAAGGAGGTGAAGATAATGGAGTGGAAATCAGTACATACCCAGAAGAAGGTTAAGTGCTGACAAAGAAGTATCAGTGTGACACATCTGGCTTCATTCATTCTCTACTTTTCCCAAGTAAATTTGGGAATGGAGCTGGAAGTTGTCTACAGCAGCAAAAGCACAGGACCAGAAGTGAACAGTAATGTGAACACTAAGAAAATCTACAAGTAATCCAGTGACAAAATCCACTTTGCCTCAGTCCTAGTCTTGAATCTTGTCCAGAAAATTGACTGACAACTTGTTCCAGGCTTATTTACCTTGCTGGAAAATTTGGAGCACCCTAAGGCAGAAATTTCCCTCCATCCCTCACTTTGTACTACTGATCTCTGAAGCATGAGGATTTTCAGAATGTTGCAGACAAAACATTTTTGGGGTGATCTCCATACAACACTTGTTTCAAGTGTTCATATCACATCAATTACAAAGCGTGTCTGGCCCAGGAAGGCTTCTGAAAGCCAGTTAGTAAAGTGTCATTTTCTCCTGTGCTTCAGAAAGTCCATGTTCCATCACAGAGTGAAGAGCTTCCTTTGCTGAGGGGGTAGATTTGGGGATCCCCTCATGATGCAAAGAGCAGGTTCACTGAGAAGTGGAAGCCTTGTATCTAGATACTGTCAAGATACAGCGTGGTAGTTCTGGATGTTTTCTTTAAATCTTCATGTTTAAGAGGTGGAGTTACAAAGAGGAGAAAGAAAAAAAATCTACTCAAAATGTGATCCTCTGTGCAGCTAACAAATCCCAAGCCCTGGGACACATCCAGAAAATGCTTACTTTTTGCAGCCTAGCCCATTCCTCCTACATTGTAGGCACTTGTACTTTCAGAAAGAGAAGACACTCCTTCAATCCAAAGACAAAATTTCACCTGTGTTTGCATTCAGGACATCTATAATTGAGATGCAAGAACCATGAACAGAATCTCTTGTTACAGCATTTGACACATGCTAGCTAAGAAACTTTGCTAACTGAAATGACCATTTCTTTCTGGTATTACAAGTTGTAAACTTTCAACTTTAACTTGATGAAATGAGAAGGTCTTCATCAAATGCCTTCTAATGAATAGGTCTTCCATTTATAACTGCCTCTCCCATATCAAACCCACTAGGAGAGAAAAAACAGCAATTATTTATAATAACTTTATTGGGTATAATTTCCATCTGTCTTTGAAAGCCCCGCCTGCTGTTTTCAGGCTGTGCATGTTAAACAGAAGTGCTTACACTTGACCTTGCTCTTGATCCACTCTTTGTGCACAGCAGTGCCTTTCTTCTTCTGAAAGATAGGTACAATTTGTGTCCACATAAATTATACTGTACTTGCTATTAACATTCTTTTATCTGGTAAATTACTTACACTGATTATGTTGAAGACTGTTCTATGAGCTGTTGATAATGCAGGTCTATGATTTGGATGTAATATGTCATTCTTAATTTAGGACAAGACTGAAAGGAGATGACAGCTTGCTATAACACATGGAAAAAATTGGGTCCTGGCCACATGCAGTCAGGAAAGGATCCATGGAAGTTATTTGCAGCAGTCTTGGCATCCTGGCTAAATTCCAGCTTCACTAATTATTCTGTTTAAATCTTCCTGCATTTCCAAAGGGTTGATTATAATATTTTCATTTATTTCATGCCTCAGATTCCTGGAGCACATTAACATAGATAACCTCCATCCTATATTGCATTGCAGAAGTAACAAAGAGGAAAAAATATCTATACTTCCTTCTCTTAACAGGTAGTTAAGGCTGAGATAGACTCCTGTGATTTAGCTTGTCCCAGCGCTGTTCGAGCTGCTAAAAAGAAACTCATCTCTGTCCCAGCTCAAAACCAGGACAAGTATACTGCAGACATTTGCTTATGTTCTTCTTATATTTTCCCTGTGAATGAACTCACATAAAACTAAATATCCATTTGCTAAAGAAAGATTTTTAAAATATCTTATTCAAGATAAAATGCAGATAACATTCACAAGCCACTGTGGACTGTATCCTTCTATACAGTCGCAGTCCTGCCACACTGGGTGTATTGCTGGAAATGTTTGTTCTTATGATTAATGTTGGCATAAGGAATTTTTGTGCTCTTGTCCTGGATTTTAGCTGGGACAGAAAGAGGTTTCTTTTCAGCAGCTAGAAAAGCACTGGGGTTTGGTTTCAGCTGGGATTTAGTATGAGAAGAATGTTGATAACACACCAATGTTTAAAGATGCTTATTTATGAAGAAGGAATCAAAAGACAGGATGCTATTTGACAATTTTTACTTAGGTGTTTGTGCAAGTGGGCAAACCAAAGTATCTTACTCCCTGCACACATTACACACAGATCACTACTCCATACAGATTCCCATTTCCCTGTGTGGTCAGTGCATACAAAAAGGCAAGAAGGAATTATAGAATATTGTGTGTTGGAAGGGACCCACGAGGATCATAGAGTCCAACTCCTGTCCCTGCAGAGGACAATCCCAAGATTCAGACCATGTGAATCTTCTGGAAGAAGCTGGGAGAAAGATATAGCTCCTCTTGCCAGCACAGTTCTGCCTCTGCAAGTGGAAATACTACCTTAGTCCCCTTCAGGAGCAAGGAAAATATGACAATTTGTGGTTCTAAGCAAGGCTGATCAAAAGCATCCAGACAAAATTGCTTTGATGGAAAACTGGATTCTCAATTAAATACCTATTTTGAAAAGTCTTTCCCATAGATAAAAGGAAAGAGATCGTGCCTTTTTCTAAGAGCTTTGAGAAAATGAAAAGAAAAATCAATCTGCCTTCAGCCACATTATCAAAGTTTCTGACAAAGAGAAAAAAAATGTGAGTGAGGCAATTCTAGGTTCACTAAGATGCTTCGGAGATAGCACAGCTGTTCCTCTGTCCCACACTGAGCTTTTATTGCAAAGCCACGGTGTAATGTAGCAGATCTTTTAAAAGGCATTAAGAAAACCCTACTCCTCAACATAAAAATATGGACAGTCTAGATAAGAACAAATTAATTTTCTCACTTTCAGCAATTAGGCTTCCAGGAGTAGATGACACAAGAAGTAGTTTATTTTTGTATGCTGATGCTGAAGTCCTCCTTGGGTTCACTCTATTAGTCATGATTACATAGTTAAGCACACAGTCTTGGCAATAACAAATCTAGTTTAAAAATGTTCATTTTTACATTATAAAAAGAAATAGTTGGGCTCGGGCCAAAGAATGTACAGCAGGTGTTCAGTGGATGGTGGAGGTTAAATGAAATTCTGTGGTTGGTGTGACACACAGTTTAGATACCTGTGCCGTCATATATTTCATGTAAGAAAAAGCAGTTGGGGCATTTTGGATCATGACATCTGCAGTGAAACATTCAACCCCTAAAAAAATACATTCTGAGTTCAAGAACTACCTTTGCAGCTTATTAACTTCCATAGGGACTTTTCCCTTGTTGTTCTTGTAAAGGATATTAATTGATTTAAGTTGCTGCTTAAAAACACAAATACTTTGTAAAGGACATATAGATATGTATTTTTTTTTTAACATCCTCTTTGAACCTTAACATCTGCTGAGGATTTGAAGCATCCCAATACCATTATCAGCTGTTATATTCAATCAGCCACCACATTATTTATCTTAGTCAGTGATTATTTATTTTTGGTCCAGAGAGTTTGTGAAAAGATGGATTAAATTTTCATATTTACAGTGTAAATGAGTAGCTAAGAACAATGAAAATGTCCTTTCTGTCAGAACTCAAAAACATTTCCACAGGCATTCATTATTTTCAATAGTCAAGTGGCTTGGTATGTAGATTTTCCAAGGTTTCCTGAAACTAGCTAACATTTACTTATTCCAGATGTTGCCTGCTATTAAAAATCAGCAACAAAGCAACATTATGAGATTATGATTTTATGTCTGCAACATGTTGCACTAGATATTATGCTTGCCTCTCTTTTGTTTCAAATAATGTAATTAGTTCTCTAGTATCAAATCATGATGTAAGCCAAAACTATGGAGCTACACAGTATTTTTATTAGTAGTGCTGTCACAATTTAATGCTAGTGCACGACTGAGAATCTGACTCACTATCAAGCCACATGCAAAAGGCAATAAGCTGCTTACCAACAGGAGAAAAGCTATTAACATTATAAAGCTTTTTGAGGTGTGCCTTCTTTAAATGACATAGTTGTTGAACACATTCTTTGGTGCTACAACACATCCAGCCTTTTTTTCTTTCTTTTTTTTTGTTTTTTTTTGGCCATATGGCCTCTCCTCTGGGTTTCCAGCATGGCAGAGCAGAAGTTCTCAGAGCTGCAAAGTTGCAGCTTAGTAGAAAAGTGAGATTTCAGAGGATTTGGATACTGCAGAACACATCTCACCTGTCAGAACTGCTTCAGCTCTCCCAGGTAGCTCAGTCCATAGCACTTAGCATTGCTAGAAAAGTTTCCAGAAGTGGTGACCAAGAAATCCCATAGGTATATGTGCTCTTTCTTCATTCTGCTGTGGAATTTTCAGAACATCTTCTGGCACTTTTTCAGTTTCCTATGGTTTTGTCCCCATGCATTTTCCTTTGGCTACGAACATTATGTATTATACCCACTGTATGTATCCTCATTATTTGAAAAATAATTATTTGAAAAAGAAGTAGGAGATGTGTTGGGTTTGTGGCAGGGGGAGAGCGTTTGTGGTTGTAGGGAAGGGGCTACAACGATGTCCCCTGTGAGAAGCTTCATGAAGCTCCCCTAGCTCCAGGGTGGACCTGCCTCTAGCTCAGGCTGAGCTCATTAGCAATAGAGAAATGCCTCTTCGAATCAGTATTTATGAAGGGAAGAAATGTTTTGGAAAGTAGAAGGAGAACCTGGAGGAGAGGCCATTGACCTGAACAAAAGACAACCATCAGCCTAAACAAAGGTGAGCATCATTGCCATGAGGAAGGAGGGAGAGGGGTGGGAAGACAGAGAACCTCAGACACCGAGTTCAACAGGCATGAACAGTAGGAGGAGGTAAATGAGGAGAAGGTCCCTGCAGCCCATGGAAGTTCAACCGTGGAGCAGATACCCATGTGTAGGCCATGGAGGACTTCATGCTGGAGCAGAATGCTGTGCCTGAGGGCAAGTGTGACTTTGAGAGCTCATTGATGAGCAGGAAACCCCTAGAGTGTTGGGAACGAGGTGTGCTGTACTGGAGACCTGTGTGCAGCCCGTGGACATCCCCATGCCAGAGCTGGGAGCTGAGCCCAAAGAGGTCCATGACTCCATGGGAAGCTCTCATTGGAACACTTAGTTCCTGGAATCCTGTAGCCCGTGGGAGGGATCTCATGCTGGGAAGAGCAGCAGAGACGAACTGACTGAACCCCCATTCCCTGTCCCCTGTGCTGCTGGGAGGGGAAGTAGAGAAATGGGGAGCAAAGTGATTGGAGCCTGGGAAGAAGAGAGGGGTGGGGGAAGGTGTTGTAAGATGTGATTGTTAGGTCTCACTCTCCTACTTTGGTTGATTGGTAATGAATTAAATGGATTTTTAAGCTGAGTCTGTTTTGCCCATGCCCATCACTGATGAGTGAGCTGTCCCTGTCCTCATTTCAACCCACCAGCCCTTTGTTGATTTTTTCTCCCCATCTCACTGGATTGCAGGGGGGAAGTGAGTGCAGGACTGCGTGGTCTGAGCTGTGGGTGAAACCACCACAGGAGAAACGAAATTCCTTAATAACTGTGTATTGCAATATTCCTACCTTTTAGAACTATGAGACACTCCAAATGAACTTCCACAGGAAATGTTGGCTTTTGCAGTTATTCTCAACCTAATGCAATCTGAAATAGCAGCAGTTCCTTGATCTCTTCTCTTTGTAATCTGCTCTTCAGCCCAATTGCTCGTCCCATTAAGGACATTTTTTCCTAATAGCAAGTCTAAATGTTTCCTCTCTTAGTTTCAGGCCATTGCTCCTTATTCTACCAGAAAGTATTTATATTCTGTGATCATTTCCCCCTTGAGTCTCTGTGTTTTCTAGGCTGGATAAATCTCAGAACCGACCACACTGCAGGGTGTCACTGCATGTGCTGCGGTACACCAGTCCTCTTGATGGTTCATATCATGCAGGGTGTAACACATGCTCCAAGGCAAGCACTATAGGTGTTCCTAGGCTGTTCAGGCTCTTGCTTTCACCGAGTCCTCATAAATGCCTGTGCTTTGAGAAGCAGGATTTTTTTACGCTTGTCAGAAAAAACCCAAACCAAACAAAAACCAAAAAGACAAACTCCCTTTCAAAGTCGCACAAAGAAAAAACAAACAAACAAAATTTTAAAAGCCAAAGCTCAGTAGTTCTCTGTTAGTCTAGTTTAGCAAGCCAAAATAACATCATTGTTTAATCTTTGAATCCACATAGTCTTAATGCAGCTCTATATACTGTATGATGTCATTTAGCTACACTGAGCATAAAACTCCTGGCTTAGCCAGTGTCAAGTAGCTCTGTAAGGCTGTCCACATCTCTTCATTCCCTGCAAACCTTCACCTCTGATGCACCAGTTCTAGTTTCCCAGGTGATGTGGATGAGATGTTCTCCTTCATCCTGCCCCTGAATTCATTATAGGGTCTCAGGCATCCTTTCTGTCCTCAGTCTGAATACCAGATTTCCCTACTCTCAGTCAAAGTCTACCCCAAGACCTGCCAGTTTAACCTTTCACATCCTTACCCCATTTTATTGCCTTTTGCCAACCTAGTCTAGACCTTGTTCTTTCTCTCTCCTATTCCACTTGGGTGTCTTTCTCCTCTATACATGGGAAGCCTTGAAAGGGCAAGAGAGGATGTCCCTGATCTCATTTCTGGTACCACAGGAGCTAAGGAGAACATCTGGGAAAGGCTAGAGCACACTCACAGTAAACGTGCCCTTCCATGAATGCAGCAGCCAGCCTAATGCCTGTGCAAAGAGCATATGAAGAATGACATTTTCTAAAGACTCATAATGAGGCCACATCTGGGCTCATAGTGTGCAAGAATGACAAAAGACACATCCCTGAAAGACAATGCTGCAGTGTCACATCAAGCCTCGAGTCCCTGCTCCTAACCATGAAGGCATAAGGACACATCAGAGGAAGAGCTTCGCTCACAGTTCATGTAGGTGAAGGGATATGTTTTCCCTAATCTCATTTTTAGAAACAACAGAAATGTTTTTGCAGTGAGCAAGCAAATAAATCCCACCTCCTCACAATTCTCCATGGTGGATGTCTTTGATTAAACGTTTAGTGACATTTTACACAATTGATTGCAGAGTCTTTATACCACAGGGATTGGCCATCCCTCACTAGAGGCTAACCTATAAAATCCTGGAATAAAATCCTCATTCTTTTTAGGCCCTAATTCTACTTCTACTAAAGTCTTTGGCAAAAAATGACCACAAGATTCCAAAAGACATACTGGTGGTTGAGAAGCTCAACATAATGGACGAGAAGCTCAACATGAGCCGGCACCGTATGCTCACAGCCCAGAGGCCAATAACCGTGTCCTGGGCTGCACCCAGAGCAGCGTGGGCAGCAGGGCCAGGGAGGGGATTCTGCCCCTCTGCTCCGCTCTGCTCAGACCCCACCTGCAGTGCTGCCTCCAGTGCTGGGGCCACCAACAGCACAAGGACATGGAGCTACTGGAGCCAGTCCAGAGGAGGCCACGAGGATGATGCCAGGGCTGGAGCAGCTCTGCTGTGAGGACAGGCTGAGAGAGTTGGGGCTGTTCAGCCTGGAGAAGAGAAGGCTCCGGGGAGACCTTCTAGTGGCCTTCCAGTACCTGAAGGGGCTCCAGGAAGGCTGGGGAGGGACTTTGGCCAAGGGCAGGGAGTGACAGAACAAGGGGTGATGGCTTTAAACACGAGGAGGGAAGGTTTAGATTAGATATTAGGAAGAAATTCTTTGGTGTGAGGGTTGCGAGACACTGGCCCAGGTTGCCCAGAGAAGCTGTGACTGCTCCTCCCTGGAAGTGTTCTTGGCCAGGTTGGATGAGGCTCTGAGATACCTGGTCTAGTGGAAGGTGTCCCTGCTGATGGCAGGGGGGTTGGAACTAGGTGGTCTTTATGATCCCTTCCAACCCAAACCACCCTGTAATTCTATATTTAGTATGTCCTTACTTGGAGATGAGAGGAAAATTTTATTTGAGCTGTCCTCCATTTCAGTATCATGATCTTGCACGGAGAATTCCAGCTGTAGGTTGCGTACCTTTATCTTTAAATAGGTGGTGCTGCTATCTAGCTTTCCTATCATACTTATTCATCCAGAAAGAAAACAGCAGCAATGGTAATCCATAGAGGTAAATATTTTAGTATGCTGTTTTCTGAAACACATTTTTTAAAAACTATTTGCCGGCTAACTCACCCTGGGTCACATGACTTAATTTCTTACCACTTTACACATGAAGTTACATTCATTAGTACTAAATCATACAAATGTTCAATGTGTGTAGACAAAATATGTATGAAGGTACCCTGTCCTATCTCTGAACTGCTCTTTCCAGCTCTTGCACTTACATCAGCATCTTGCAGAAAGGATAATAAGTTCCCATCTTTCTTCTTCCAGAAGCAAATCCCTCCCCATTCAGCTCCCAGTTCCCACGAGACTGCTCAGGCACCAGACTGCTGAACCATCAATCTGGACACAGAGAGAAAGGTCCTTATTCCCAGCAGAGCCTGATTTCATTTACAGAACAAGTGCTATTCTCCTTAACTTATTTGGGGCAGCTCTACTTCCTTCACCATTTGACTATCCTTAGCAAAACAATCCTTTCAGAGCAGATGTTTATGGATTTGTGCTAATGACCCCCTTGGCAGCTTTCTGCAGCCTTTGAAATTGTCAGAGAGGAACCCCTGGCCAGAAATCAGATGATTGGGTAGCAAATAAGAACATTTAGATACAGAACAAGATAGTTGGAGGGAAAAAAAAATAAACCCAAGTGAAAAAATAACATACCCAGAATCAGGAGTTGGAGCTATCACCTGCCCAGCCTGAGCATCAGCAGCATCAACCAGGAAGCACCTGTGCTGGAAGAGGTGTCAGACAGGCACCCACCTGTGCCTTCTAACATCTGTATGCTTTTCTGAACAGGTAATAGCTCCAAAGAACTGATGAAGACACAGAATCACAAGACCAGAACTTTCAAAGCTGTTCCATGAGGTAGCTGGACATTTATATTCAACAGATGTTTGAAGTCAGTCAGGTTTAATTAACACCTTGGGTAGTAATTAGAGCTCGAGCTTCATGGTAGTCATGAGAGGTTTGGCTAAAGAACAGGGAGGAGTAAATAGGATGAGACTAGCCATTGGAGAACATTGTCTCTTTAAACTAAGCTAATATTTTTTTGGACTGAACCTACGTTTCATTTTAGCCTGCTATCTCCTCCTAAATGGAGATATTATAAAATATGCAAATAATTAGGGATAATGGTATAGTCCTTGGGTGAGGGGATATTGTTTGGTCCCTAAGGTGGTAATTAACTAAGGGCTTAACCAAATGAAGAATACCTAGGAGTATTGTAAACTGTTAACCTATCTTTTTCTTCCCTAATTAAAAATTAATACCTTGACCCTTTGTTATTAAAAACAAGGTTCAAGTGCTGCAGCACTGTTAGGATGTGATGATCTAAGCTGTTGCTATCCAATAATACATTGAAGCAATTTAGAAAACTGTGAATTTCACCCCTTTCCCCTCCCCAAGCAAAAGAAGGAGCTCTGACTTGTTCACTGCAAAACCAGCTGTGGCAGTTTAGGTTATTGTCACCCAGCTCTTTCTCCATCTTCTTACCTTCAGTCTTTTACAGACATTATAAACATCCCCATAACACACCCCCTGCCCCTCCCCCCCTCCCAAACCTGTGCATACTCTTTGTATATATATAATATTGTATAAGAACAAAGCTGCTCCAACTGTCACCTCCTGCACTTTCCTAAACAGATATCTAAGATGGCCAAGACCTCTACATGAGGCCAGCACACATGATACAGGACCAGAAGAGATTGCACCTTTCTGAAGTGTGGGGCCAAGGGAGATATGTGGGGGTGTCTCAGATGACACTAAATTCTTATGTATGGGAGACAGAATCAAACCTCTCATGTCCTAGTAAAAGCCACTTCTGGTCATCTTGGCTAGAAGGATGAATTAATACAAACATGCTCAGTACCTCTTGGATTGACCACAGCCAGCTAAGATTTTTCATCTGCTTCCTTTAAGTGCCAACATCTAAAAAATAAAATAAAATAAAATAAAAAATGGCTTCAACCTGTTATTTAGGGTTTCTCTAAGCTGCTGCTTCTTACTTTAGACAGTCATGTACAGGTATCAGAGAAATGCAAGGGAAAGAACACACTACTGCACCAGTACTCAAGAAAGGACCAGAGGAAGTAGACAAATCTTTCTCAGTAGCCTCCTGATTATCCAGAACTTAGCTTTATCATTCAGCTTTGCCCCTCATAAACTACCCGTCTTGTCCCTGAGCTATTATACAAATGCTATTGGTTCATTTATGTCCTAATTATTGATGGAATTTCCTTCCATCTGAAAAGCTGATGTGTTGGTTTTGTCCATGTAGATATTTCAAGATAAGTAGCTGTTGAAGACAAACTCACTGTGACTATGCCTGGTTGGAAGAATATGACACTGACTGGCACTAGCATAATTCAGAGAAAATATCCAAACCTCACCTTAGTAAGATTTTACAAGATTTCCCCCAAGCTAGCCATCTCAGTATAAGAAGCCAAAAGGAACTCATCTTTTTCTTTAATAATGAAATAGCCTTCATCTTCATTTTCCTTACAATATGACAAACAATGGTTCCTACATATACCAAGTCTTTAGGAATCACAGAATAGAATATTAGGGATTGGAAGGGACCTCGAAAGATCATCCAGTCCAACCCCCCTGCCGGAGCAGGAACACCTAGATGAGATCACACAGGAAGGCGTCCAGGCAGGTCTTGAATGTCTCCAGAGAAGGAGACTCCACACCCTCCCTGGGCAGCCTGTCCCAGGGCTCTGTCACCCTCACAGGAAAGAAGTTCCCCCTCAAATTTAAGCGGAACCTCCTGTGTGCCAGCTCACACCCATTACCCCTTGTCCTATCATTGGACACCACTGAGAAGAGCCTGGCCCCATCCCCCTGACACTCACCCTTCAGATATTTATAAACATTAATGAGGTCCCCCCTCAGCCTCCTCTTCTCCAAGCTAAAGAGCCCCAGCTCCCTCAGCCTTTCCTCATCAGGGAGATGCTCCACTCCCTTCGTCATCTTGGTGGCTCTGTGCTGGACTTTCTCAAGCAGTTCCCTGTCCTTCTTGAACTGGGGGGCCCAGGACTGGACACAATATTCCAGATGTGGCCTCACCAGGGCAGAGTAGAGGGGAAGGAGAACCTCTCTTGACCTACTGACCACAGCCCTTCTAATGCACCCAGGATGCCATTGGCCTTCCTGGCCACAAGGGCACAGTGCTGGCTCATGGCCATCCTGCTGTCCACCAGGACTCCCAGATCCCTTTCCCCTACACTGCTCTCTAGGAGATCATTTCCTAACCTATACTGGAACCTGGGGTTGTTCCTGCCCAGGTGCAACACCCCACACTTGCCCTTATTAAGGAGGAGCCTCACAGAATTTTTTAAAATTTTTTCTTTAAACATTTACTGACCTATGCTGATCATGGAATTCTCAGTTTTTTCCCTAAGTAAATTCCTATTGCAGAAGAAATACTTTGACAACAAAAATCCCCACAGTAGGGATAAATAAGTACCTATGAACATACAAGCTTGCAAAAATAAATCTGTCAAATTATTCATCAACTCACACAACAGAGTCAATAACTGAATATGGTTTTCTTAAATTCCCTAATGGATTTTTAAGAAAAATATCAGTTCCAGCATATAATGCACATGAGTAGATGTTCTTAAAGCAATCTGCATAAATTACTTGAAAGGTAGCTAGAGAAAGAATAGGACTTTCTTTGCAATGCCAATGCAGTTTGTACCTGCACAACAAAACCAGCAATAATACACAAAGATAGTATTTTAACTGCATAGGTTAGATTACTTTAACAAAATGTTAAGTTCATGCAAATTCCACTTAGTGCTTTTGAATAGATTTATATTACCATGGCAAAGCCTTACAGAAATGAATAGTTCTGTAGAAATGTAATGAAATGTAAAGACCAAACACCAGAATATAATAATGAAAATAGAGTTTAATAGAGGATGATATGCTTTTTACTCAAAATTCTAAAGAGAGTTCCCATAAAGACTTCATGAGCTACTGAAATATTTCTGCCACCTTACTGGAGTTGCAGCTACCTGTGTGGACAGCAATGCCAAGGACATGTGTGTACCTAGAGCTCTCAACACACTGTTGGTCTTTTATTGACTCAGAATCCCAGAACTGGCTCAATTGGAAAAGCCCTTTGAGCTCATCGAGTTCAATCATGAACCCCACACTGACAAGTCCCCAACTAACCCATGTCCCTCAGCACTGTGTCTACACAACTCTTCAATCCCTCCAGGGATGGGGACTCCACCACTGCCCTGGGCAACCCCTTCCAATGCCTCAGAACCCTTTCAGCAAAGAAATTCTTCCTCACACCCAATCTCAACTGCCCTTGGTGCAACTTGAGGCCATTTCCTCTTGTCTTGTCACTTGTTCCTTGGTTGAACAGACCCACCCCCACCTCTCTCCACCCTCCTTTCAGGGAGTTGTAGAGAACAAGGCGGCCTTCCCTCAGCCTCTTCTTCTCCAGACTCAACAATCCCAGTTCTACAATGTAAGAGATGGTTTCCACTCATCTAGTTGAGTGTAGAGTCAAGACCACACAGGTGCCAAACACCAGACGTTGTGCCCATTTGGTATCTGTTTCCCACTCCTGGAGGAGCCAAAAAACTGTGCTGGCAGAGAACTGTTTATGCCCTGTACATCTAGATTTAAGGCCCATGCTGTTATACATCTTCCATGTGTGATGTGCTGGAGAAGGAGGAGACAAGCAAAGGCAACAGCCCTGGTCTTGGTCCAGCTCCTGACTGCTGGGCTCTCCTCCATTCCTTTTCTTTGGTTGGTGTGAATTACCCTCAGTGACATCACCATTAGACCCAGGGGATAAGACCTCAAAAGCTGAGTACCTAAAGTTGGATCCTGATTCCATGCAGAGTCACCCAAATAAAGGTGTGATTCCAAGTTATGCTAAGTACCAACGGCTCTATGTGCCTCCAGAAGAACACTGAAATATCCAGCTGTGGAAATTTTGTCCTAAATATTTCTGGTCTGTGGAATGAGTAAAAAATAAATAAATAAATATATTGTAGCCTGTTTATAATGTTTAATACTCTAATTACATCATCTCTCTTCCAAGAAATAGCTACATCTCATGCCACTAGTTTTACCTAAAGAAAGCCATCAGTGCTATCGCTTTAATAAGTTTGTATCTCAGAAAAAAATCTGCCTTCTTTTTTTTTTTTTTTTTTTTTTTTTTTTTTTTTTTTTTTTTTTTCCCAAGTTGCACTGCAGACTGTTAGTTTGCAGCATCCTGCCAGCCTCTGGGCCTTCCTCAGCAGTTCTTATTTATTTTCCCCATTGACTTCAGTGGGAGTTTTGGGCTGTTCTAAATTAACTGTAAACATTCAGGAAAAAGACTGAGACAGCGTTGTGTGTGGCTCAAATGAAGCCATCTGCTCGATGTGCAGCCCTAAGTTAAAAATGAAAACCAAACCACCACCAGGAAAAACCAGAGTGTTTTCGGAAGTATTAAGAGATGGAATAGAAGACACTTTATAGAAGACATTTATCATATGGTTCTATAAATCAATAGTCACCCTTCAGTTCTGAAGGGTGAGTTCAGTGAGTTCAGAATCTCACTGTCTGTCTTTCAGTGCTTCTCACAAAACAAAGCAGAAATACAATAAACTGAAAGGACTCACAGGCAAAGTGAGCAGAGGCTAGGAAATAATTGCACATGTGGAGAGATCGGGTCTATTTATGAGGTAGATGAATAAGAGGTGACGTGCTGGAATGATCATAACAGCGTCCCAGTGTAAAGCTGGTCAGTTGGTTACTCCTTATCACCAGGTTACAATACAAGATCGAAGAGACACCCTATGAAATATAAAGAACACATTTAAGATGGTTGGCAATGTTTCTATATTGCATCACTATTCTATATTGCATCACTGTTCTATATTGCATCACTATTCTATATTGCATCACTATTCTATATTGCATCTCTATTCTATATTGCATCACTATTCTATATTGCATCACTGTTCTATATTGCATCACTGTTCTATATTGCATCGCTATTCTATATTGCATCGCTATTCTTTGGGTTGGAATTACATGATCTTTAAGGTCCCTTCCAACCCAAACCATTCTATGATTCAGATCTCCAAGTCAGGAAATACTGTTGAGATAAATGCTTTCTAAAACTCAAAGTGGATTTAGAAATGTATATAAAGGTTAACACTTCCTACTAATCTGACACAAGGAAAGTTACTAAGGGACCAGTCAGCCCTCACTTTCTGAGGCCTCAGACCCCTCATGGCTGCCCACCAGAGAACAGGAGATTTTAATTCTTTGAAAAACAGATCTGTTCTACAAGAAAGATGGAGACAGGGTTTTTAGCAGGTCCTATAGCAATAGGACAAGGGGTGATGGTTTTAAACTAAAAGAGGGGAAGATTTAGACTTCTTAAAGAAGAGATTTTTTATGCTGAGGGTGGTGAAACCCTGGCCCAGGCTGCCCATAGAGGTGGTCGAAACCCCATCCCTGGAAACATTTAACGTCAGGCTGGACGGGGCTATGAGCAACCCGATGTGGTTGAAGATGTCCCTGCTCACTGCAGGGGGCTTGGACTAGATGGTCTTGAAAGCTCCCTTCCCACCCAAACCCGTCTGTGATGCTGTGATTCTATAGAAGAACAATTGGTGCAATATGATTGTTACAATAAGCAGCACCCATGGGCTGTGAGGACAATTGTCTGCTGTGACAATGTACCGTCTGGCAGATTTTCAGCTGAGTAACTTCCCCTTCACTCTAGAGTGAAAATACATCAGAGAGGTTGAGCATTCTGCCAGGTCTAAGTGTGTCTTGAAAACCGTTAAACATCTTGATCAGACATCCCCAAACTTTCCCCTAAACAACTTGCAGTAAACTTTCCTGCAGTTAGAAAAAACTCTGTGCCCTGGATTTCAGCTGGGCCAGAGCTGGTTTGTTTTTAGCAGCTGGAACAGTGCTGGGGTTTGGTTTCAGCTGGGATTTGGTATGAGAAGAACGTTGATAACCCACCAATGTTTTTAGTTGTCAATGGAAGTTGAAGGACTTCGTGTTTTGCTGGTCTGCAGGTGCACAGTCTGGGGGGAGCAAGGAATATTAAAATTAGTAACTCAGATTGGCATTTGGCTCTGCCAATGGGATATTCCAGATGGTATAATTCAACATTCAAATACTATTTCCATCAGAGCTGCTATGTCACAGAAACCATTTTAGTTTCACTTAAACCAACTGAGGAAGGTGACAACTGCAGTCAAGTGGCCTTGTCCTTGCACTGATATATTTGGTGGTTGCCTCAGGAGATGTGCATATCACTAACATACAGGTTTTATCCACATGGAAAAAGCTTATAGTAAAAACTGGGCTGCATATATATTCTGTGTGCACACAGGCGTACCCCATGAATAAAGGCTGCAAACAGGAATTAGAGTTGGTTTGTGTGCTTTAGAAGATCTTGCTTCTTAATTGGCTTTCTGATGTCTGTATCAGACATCTAAAATTCAGCCATGATGTGATGATATGAGAAGGGAGTCCCAGAGCATATATATTTTTCCATATTTTCCTTCTTGAATCATGCTTTTAGTATGCATTTTTCTTCTTTCATTTAAGAAATTAAATAAGGTTATCACATAAAGATATATACCCACTATATTATGTATGAAGATGTTTTAATTCCACATTTTGCTGCTCTATCAAAAAGTATTCTAAGAGGATTTTTTTTCATTTATTCATTTCTGTAAATCTCACTTTCCCTGATCCTGTGCAAACATACTTGCTTCATGAGGAGTTACAAGCTGTCCATATGCCTATTGCCTTGTACCCGAAGTCTGGCTGAGTAGCGAACTGCACAAGAAAAAAAAAAACCACAATATATTGAAATATCTGTTTCACAGCCATGAACATCTGTCTCCTCTTCAAAAGTAACATAGTGTAATCTGGATATATATTCCCAGAGTGGGACTTTGGTAATTCAGATTAGAAGCAATTCTTGATGTTTTAAGGAGCCTGTTTATTACAAAAACAATTACACAACCCAGCAGCACAGTACACAGGAAGAGAGAAGTAGAAGTTTATTTAGCAAGAAGCCTCCTGGCAGATGCCAGCACAACTGGGGCAGCTAAATTGGTTTGTATCAATAACTCTTTCAGCCAGCTTGTAAAAAAACCTCAAACCTTCTGGGTCTAAGTCCTCTGCATATTCAGGCATATCAACCACCTCGACTTTTCATGTGTGGCTTAAGCATACTGGTTCATCCACCTCCCCCTCCCACCCAAAAAAAAAGTTTTATTATCTTTCATTGCTGCTCTCCATTATTGTTTTATATCCTATGTGGGGAATTTTGAGATCAGAAAATATTGTTAGTCTCAGTCCTGTTTCCCGTGAAGTTCAGTCACTTTTGAACAATGTGTTGAATAATCTTTGCATTCCTTGGGCTGAGTCGTTGGGCACCAGCATTGATGTGTGTCTGGGTTTAAACACAAGAATTGTGAGCTTAACATTTTCCCATGTGGCCAGGAACACCTTGAGCTTCCTGACTTGGAATAAGGTCTCTAACTTCCCTCATGCTTCCTTTTGGCCCTTTCCCCAAAGCCAAGACTGACAGGCTCAAATCACTACCTTAATTTCCAGCCTAGTTTCATTTAAATTGGTGCCTTACTTTTGGATGGTTTATTTCACAGTCATTGTCTAGTAAACTTCATAGCCAGGGAGAAAGCTTTGTTCAAAACTCTTATTTTTTAAAACTCCACTGATCTAATTAAATTTAAGCCATAGTATTTAAGTAAGGAATAATGTAAATAAGGGTCAGGTTGCATTTTCACAAACACTATAATGTATAAAGAGCATGCATCAGTACCTTTAAAACAAACCCAACTTGCATCAGCAATTAAAAATAAGAATTTTAAGGTATCTATTTATTCCCATGTTAATATACATTGTCTGTTTCAGCACTGGTATCTTTTTCATGAGCAGCTTTTTGATTGAACATTGTTACCAAAGAAGTTAATATCAAAAAATACATGGAAATTCATCTTAGCTGCTTAAAGTAGGTTTGCTTAAATTGTCTCTTTTCATTTGCCTGGAGTTAATAACATGATAAATATTTGGCAGTCAGGAAAGTAGTAATGCATTACACAGAAGGGCAGAGCTCGCTCAGTACCAATTGCAAATAGCCCATTAGTCTCCAGTGCAGCTGGGGAGTTACAGCTGAGAAGAGTTTTGGGCTGCATGTAACTTTCCTGCTATTAAGAAGCATAAAATAGCAATTAGTTTACTGAATCTTTTTTTTTTTAACTGTACTGAATCAAATTTCCTTTGAATCACTCTTCATCCATAAAGTAACTCTTTATTTTGTAGTGATACTGGCCAGCTGTGCTTTCAGTCCTGTCAGGTCAGGTGTGGCTGTTCACTGGCCTAGACAACTAGACATCTCATTTAGCATGGCTTGTTTTCTCACCAAAAGTAAAAACACTGAAAATTCTGATTAATACTATTTCATCTGTCTCCCTTCACTTATCATAGAATCCCAGACTGCGTTGGGTTTGAAAGGACCTTAAAGCTCATCCAGTTCCAGCCCTCTGCCATCAGCAGGGACACCTTCCACTAGACCAGGTTGCTCAAAGCCTCATCCAACCTGGCCTTGAACACTTCCAGGGAGGAGCAGCCACAGCTTCTCTGGGCAACCTGGGCCAGTGTCTCACCACCCTCACAGCAAAGAATTTCTTCCTCACATCTCATCTCCATCTCCCCTCTTCCAAGTTCAAGCCATCACCCCTTGTTCTGTCACTCCCTGCCCTTGTCCAAAGTCCCTCTCCAGCCTTCCTGGAGCCCCTTCAGGTACTGGGAGGCCACTAGAAGGTCTCCCTGGAGCCTTCTCTTCTCCAGGCTGAACAGCCCCAACTCTCTCAGCCTGTCCTCACAGCAGAGCTGCTCCAGCCCTGGCATCATCCTCGTGGCCTCCTCTGGACTTGTTCTGACTGGTCCATGTCCTTGTGCTGTTGGTGGCCCCAGCACTGGAGGCAGCACTGCAGGTGGGGTCTCAGGAGAGCAGAGCAGAGGGGCAGAATCCCGTCCCTCGACCTGCTGCCCACACTGCTCTGGGTGCAGCCCAGGATATGATGGGCTTAGTCAATTTACATTCACATTTGCATTGAGTTGTGGTATTAAATCCGCAATGAGATTAGTGACCAGATGGAAAAAATCCACCTTTTACCCACGTTTCATGTTCCTCAGCCTACAGCGCTAGAGTGTGCAGTGCTGCAAGCAGGCAGTGGTTATGGGTGGTCACCTCCCTTGAGGTCCCAATGGGTGCTGCTCTTGGCATTTTTCATCAAAACACCTATGCCCAAATGTATGTAAAGGCTTTCTACTGAGCCTCTAAAGAAAAATATGAAACTATAGGCTTTACTTCAGCTCAAGCTGCTGAAAAACTCCAGTGAGTTTGTAAGACATCTCAATTCCAGCACACCCACCTCCTCGTGAGAACTCAGAAGCACAATAGTTTGCCCCCATCCCCAATTGGGATAGTTTTATCATGACAATTTCCTCCTATCATGGGACATCTGTGGGACCCCTTACGCTTCCGAGCACAGAAGTTATTTCTGAGAAGAGGGAGCACAGCCCTTTGCACTCCCGTGACCAAATCCTGACAGCTGAGGTCCAGCAGTGGACATGAACAAGCTCGATTTTTGTTTCATAAAATAAAAGCTGCCATACTTTTGAGTGGGCGCCGATATCAGTTAGATTCCTAAGAGTCGTTATAATAGAATCGAGTTACAATGTCAGTGTGATAAAAGGTATCACATCAGCACTCTGTCCTTTTTACCTTATTCATTCACAGATTGCAGTTTCCTGGATTTCTGTCAAAAGAATTAGTCTTTTTTAAGAATAGAAAAGACCAATGTCATCTTTATCCAGTTTGGGAATTCATCTGGAGTAGCCCAGAGATTAACAATATCAGCGATAATTGAGTCAAAGGCGTCTATGGAGCGCACGAACAACAAAATAGACCGTGGAACAAAAGACGGGTAATTCAACAGTGCACAACTGCTGAATAATCATTTTAACCTTACCAAGGGTCAGGATGGCAAATAAAATAAATAAAAAATGAATGGGCTGAAAGAAAGGAGGAGGGAAAGGAGAACAATGTACTCAGAGGGAACTAGGCAATTTGGAAGAAAAATGTGTGCAGAACAGAAATCGTACAGCTGTTAACAGGAGAGAAAAATCAATTTTACACCATATAAAAGGATACATTTACATCATTATGATTATGTTGGGAAAGGAATAGAATTTCACTTTCTTCAAAGCGTCTTTCCAACGCGTCATATGATTCTTTCTTATCTGATGATCATGATGATGCATAAAGAATAGCACCTCTCAAGCATCACTTTATTCAGGAACAGACCACCTTGTCTCCCTGAGCTCCCTGACTGCCAGATCTCAGAGCTTTGTTTTCCACAGGTAATTTTAATTAAAGCAGCAGAAGTGGAGGTATAATGGTTCACAAATGGTGGGAGTAACGAAAGGGGGAAAAAAAGAGTTGGGGGAGGAGAGCAGAATATGCACATGTGTTCAGGAGCTCAGTAGCATTAGGTAGGCAGGTCGATCCTAAAATTGGCATAAGCAAGTGATGCAGGAGAAAGCGAAACCCAGACAGCTGAATTCAGATGTAGGTGGCGTAGGAAAACACACGTTATCCCTGTAGAAAATACAGGTGTTTCGGAAATGGGGCAGTTAAACAATTATTTGCTCTTTCTTTAAATACAGTTTTAAAATGTATCGTTCTGCTTTGAGTACAGGTACAAAATATTTCCGCACATGTGCAAGAACAGGGTTGGCTGATGCCTGTAAGTAAATCTGTTCTATCCACCCAGATGAGAACACTTCCATTTCATCCAATTTCAACCTTTTTCATTTCCCAGCTATTCCATCCGTGCTTCCCCAGAAGGGAATAGGAGCAACACGAATCATGCTTCCAAAGCAAACTAATCCAGACCCAGTGAGACTCAGAAGTGGGAGCCTCTCCCCACATCCCGATCCCCACTCCTCAGGGGTTTATGTGATGATGGTCTATGCACAACACCTCAGCTGCTGCGCTTGCTGAGGAAAGCTCCACACGAATCAGTCTATTGCTTTATCAGTTACAATTGCTGTTTTAAATTGTATCTGTCATGATATAAAAGCAAAGGCAACTACAGGCTCAGTTACTGTCCATTCTGCATGGGAAGAAGGTCTATGGGAGTGGAAGGTCTATGGAGAGCCCATGTTCTCCATCAACAGTGTTTCCCAATTGGTTTCAAATACTGACAGAAGGTCAGAAATCAGCCTGGAGGCAGTTAGCTGCAAGGAGCTGCCTATTAGAAGAAATGCCTTAGGATCATAGAATCACAGAATTGTTTGGTTGGAAAAGACCTTTGAGATCATTGAGTCCAACTGTACCCATTCATTACTAAACCAGATCTCTGAGCACCTCCTCTACCTGTCTTTTAAACCCCTCCAGGGATGGGGACTCCACCACCTCCCTGGGCAGCCCGTTCCAGTGCCTGAGAACCCTTTTGGTGAAGAAATTTTTCCTGATATCCAATCTGAACCTCCTTTGGTCCAACTTGTCCTCACCTCCTGCCCAAGGATAGGCAATGCCACCTAATGGGGAATTACATTCCTTACTGTCTCCACCTCTTTGCTACCTCAGAGCTCCACTGTTGCTGGCTTCTCTGGGACAGATGTTAGCCTTCCTCCTTTCCTTTCACCCAACCTGATGCAGACACTGGGAGTGGCAGAAGCTCAAACCAGTGCAGAAAAAGGCCTTATGTTCTGTCTGGATTTATACCCTGGCTGAAGGAATGAGGAGAAAGAGCATCTGCTAGAGCTGGTGGTGACCTGAGGAAGCGGCGGTGTTGTGCTCATGCAGAAGCTCACAAGGCTGTTTCAACCACAGCTTTGTGGCAGATGTGCCTCCTCCCCACCCTCTTCCCGACCTCAGATTTTAAGCTCAGGAAAGTTTTACTTGAACAAAAGCTAACAACAAACTTTGAAATAGAAAAATATCCTTAAAGGAACTAGAGAAAACAAAATCAACTGTGTTCCATTCAATGCTCTCTGCCTACAACAGCCTTGGAGGTGGGTCCTTCATTCCAGCCATTTCACTGAGAAGCAGAAAGCTCTGCTGAGTTTCCCCACATCCTTATGACATTTTTTCCATCACCTCTGAAGCATGGCTGTCTGCTTCCCAGTCCTTCCTTCAGCTTTTTGGTCTCTTGAAGACACAAACTGAGCAGATCTTCAATGACTCTGCTGACCCAAGTCGTCTGCTCATCCTCAGTCGCCCCCTTGAAACTGTTCAGTAGCGCTTCAAGAATTTCCCCTGGCAAGTCCACCCATCTTCTGAAAAGAAAATAAAGCCAAGTTCCAACGTATTTATCAAATACACAGTTTGCCACGGTTATGACAACAGTTGAGCCTTGGCTGAAAGGCCAATTTTGTGAGACCAGGACACAGGTAACAAGTCCTGAAGCACTGCTGATAGTCCTGGATAAGTGCTTGGTTTAGCTGAGATGCATTTTATACATTCAGAACATGCCCATCTATTTGGTTACTGTTCGACAGTATCTTGCAATAGGCCAACATTTATAGCAGTCAGTGGAGCCACTATAGCTTTAAAGTTTCTACACTGAGGCAAAACCAGGGATGAAAATAAATAACACACAAGTGATTTTCAGAGTGTGAAATACTAAAGAATAGTGATAAATTGTAAGGAAAGGTTTGTCTTCAGGCATATAAGCAAAATCAGGCTGCTAAATCAGTGGAAAAGCATGCAGTCTGCACGTGACCCATAGGCACTGTGCATTGCTTCTGCTGTCTTGTATTCTTCAGAGACATGGTGTAAAAAGAGACTTTCTCCTAAATGTTTAACAGTCCAGATAGCTCTACATCACTTCCATTTCCTTCCTTCCTTCCTTCCTTCCTTCCTTCCTTCCTTCCTTCCTTCCTTCCTTCCTTCCTTCCTTCCTTCCTTCCTTCCTTCCTTCCTTCCTTCCTTCCTTCCCTTCTATCTCCTCCTGTGCATCTTTCTTGTCTTCTGCTTACTGAATTCTGTGCTGGGGTAAGGCTGCCTACATCATTTCATGCCAGTCATTGCCTCCAGCTTTCGCTATAACTTTAAACAACCTTTTCTGATAATTTTGATAGCAAAGTTTTAATAAGTGACAAAGGTCTCACCATCATTCTAGGAGAAAAAAACCATACTCTCCCAGTCCCTACATATTAACCTCAAAATAACTCCTGAAGGAATCTATAATGTGGATACACCAAGACTTGGGCACAAGCCGGTGGGAGTTTGGTTTCAGAACAGAGGATCAGCTATCAAATACAACGTCATTTTAGTGGCTGTGCCCTACTTAAAGGTCTACAATGAAAGAAAAAAAACGGAGAAAAACATACCCTGTTCAGCCAAAGGTAAGAATATAGAATGGTAGAACCACAGTTTGGGTGGGAAGGAACCTTTCAAGGCCATCTAGTCCAACCCCCCTGTAGTGAGCAGGGACATCTTCAACCAGATCAGGTTGCTCAGAGCCCCGTCCAACCTGACCTTGACTGTTTCGAGGGATGGGGCTCCTACCACCTCTCTGGACAACCTGGGCCAGGGTCTCACCATCCTCAGTGTAAATTCTTCCCTACATTTGGTCTAAATCTTCCTTTCTTTTAGTTTAAAACTATCACCCCTTGTCCAATCGCTACAGGCACTGCTAAAAAAATACCTGTCCCTATCTTTCTTAATATAAAGGAGCACAGTATCTGATGTCTAAAGAAATAAAACCAGCAATGTGATGGGTGTCTGTTATTCCTGCCAACAGGAAAGTACAACTTCCCAGGGTAAAAAATAACACAGAATGAAGCTAGTTATTAAAATAACAATAGCAAAAGTTGAATATAAGCTGAGGAAAGCTTATCTCAAGTTAGTGAAGTGTCATATAGACGAGTTAAAAACAAAACACTAAAAATCCCTTTTGAAATCACTGGCAGAGCTTCAGCTCTGTTGTAATGCTCTAAATCAGGAAAACCATGGCCCATCAGTTGGAAGTGCTCAGGAGAACAGCCCAGACTCCCTCTTGTAGTGGAGCAACAGGAGCTTTTTCTTCTGCTTTCAAACACCCTGTGAAGGTCTTGCTGTTTCACTGGGTGCTTTGCTCAGCAATCAGGTATGATATGGCTCAAGGATCCCAACCCAGTGAGCAAGTTCTAATCTTTGCAAACCCATGAATGGCATCTTGGCACAGATTCCTGAGCTGTGGCTTGATTTCAGCAGCTGAAATCTGCTTTTGGGTCTTATTTAATTAGCCAAAATTTTCCTTTGACTCTGTTACTCAAGGCAATTAAACCAAGGCAATTCATTTGAAGCATTTGAGTGAAACTACATTTTTGAGGGCCACAAAGATGATGAGGGGCCTGGAGCATCTGCCTGACGAGGAGAGGCTGAGGGAGCTGGGACTGTTCAGCCTGGAGAAGAGCAGCCTGAGAGGGGATCTGATCAATGTCTATCAATATCTGAAATGTGGGGGCCAAATGGATGGGGCCGGGCTCTTGTCAGTGGTGCCCAGGGACAGGACAAGGGGCAATGGGCACAAACTGGAACACCAGAAGTTCCAGACAAACTGAAGGAAAAACTTCTTTCCTGTGAGGGTGCCGGAGCCCTGGGACAGGCTGCCCAGAGAGGGTGTGGAGTCTCCATCTCTGGAGATGTTCAAACCCACCTGTGGACACTTTCCTGTGCAACCTGGTGTAGGGGGGTTGGACTGGATGATCTCTTGAGGTCCCTTCCAACCCCACCATTCTGTGATTCTGTAATTTTAAGATTCTCCATAAAAATCTGTATCTGTATCTCAAGCCTCCAAAGACTTAATCCCAGCAGCAGTCAGGAGGTTTGACTGGCATCTACTTCCTCAGAAACTGCAGAAGAATGCTGAACGCTCTGGCTGGCAAAATCCCATTGCTATCACTAAACCAGAAGCTTGAAGAGCAGATGACTCTGAGGTATTGGCATAACAATCTTCCCATTCCATATTATTTTAGCCTAGTGTTGCTAGGTTCTGGGTTTTGTTTTCATTTGAATAGTCATCATAATGATTTGAAGTACACTTGAAATCTTGAAGGATTTTCCTTTAAAAAATGAGCTGTGTCTCTACATTTTACAAGATAGGTTCCTCAAGAGGAGATTGCACTTGAAGTGGAAACTGAGAAGAGTAGTGTCACTGGACTACAGGCAGAGCCATAGAAGATTTCTAGGCAATTTTGCAATGTATTTTCCACTCAAAAGAATATATAGTGGAGGTAAATAATTTTGGTAGAATATTGGTAGAATGGTAGAATGTTTAGCCCATTTAAAATGCAGCTACTTGACCTTCTTAGAAGAAATATTGATATGTTTTAACAGTGGGAATGAGAAATGAAGACTAAATGCTGAATCTATTGTAAGTCCCAAGTCAAACCTGCAAAATTGTACACATTTCAGGTTTTGAGAGTGGGTTTTTTTTTTAAAGTTATAGTTCTGAATCCAACAGCCTGTGCTCAGGGTAGTGAATTGCTAAATGAAACTGCTGATTGACCTCTTTTTTAGGCAAAAATGGAAGACAAATTGTTTTTCATAGACGCTGGTATTCTGTAAGATTGAACAGGCTCAAAGAGATTTCAAATGGAACCTGTTGTCTTACTAATTTGCACACCATCCTTTTTGTTTTCTTGATTAAAACCTTAGTAAGAAACTGCTCAAACCTTGGGAGCTGCTAGGCAGAACTGTAGGCCAGCACACACCAGATATGGCACAGCTTGAAGTCTTTAGTTGGCATCCAGCATACTGTGTGCAAGCAACTGACAAGCCTCTTCTCCCTCTATCTCCCAGGACTTTTACTGAGTGTATCTTAGCCTGATGGAACTCCTTACTTAAGGGATTACTCCATCTACACAAATATTCAGGAAACATTATTCCTGAATAACCATGTGTATATGCTTATGCTGGAACAAGAATGGGCTACATACCATAGCTAGATAAAAGAAAGAAAAAAACAGGTCTTAAAAGGTGCTCTGTCAGCTTCACTGAGCCTAGAGAAACTCACAAAACCTACAAGGAGCGATTCTCTTTTCACATGTGAGAGTTGCTGAAAGAAGCTCAGCTTCCCAGCAGCACAAGATGTGAACTATGAAAGCACATAAAGGGACTCAAATTCCCAAACACAGGATAGAAAGATGCCGAAAGGAGTGGTTTGATAAAGAATTAATTCCAATGACTTTAAAAGTACAGCTACGCAAAGGCATGACGGAAAATGACTCCACCTAAAAGCATCATTTCCCTCCTCAGGATAGAAATCATCAAATCATAGACTGTTGTGAGTTGGAAGGGACCCACAAGGAACATGGGGTCCAACTACTGTCCCTGCACAGGACAATCTCAACATTCGCACCATGTCCCTGAGGGCCTTGGCCAAATGCTGCTGGGATCTTGTCAGGCTTGGTGCCATGAGCACCTCCCTGGGGAGCCTGTGCCAGTGCTCCACCACCCTCTGCCTCAAGAACCTTTTCCTCATGGCCAACCTCACCCTCCCCTGTCACATCTTCCTGCCATGTCCTCTGCTCCTGGTGTTGGTGGCCAGAGAGAAGAGATCAGTGCGGGCCCCTCCTCTTCCCCTTGTGCCAGAGAGGCAGAAAGAAAAAGCTACTTCTTGAGCTTCTGTTACAGCATGGTGTGTGAGTAGTTCCACAGAAATAATATAGCAAAGTTTGGTTATTCCTTATTGCAATTTGCTTTTTGCAGAGAAAAAATTAGCCACCAAGAAAATGTAATTTTGATGCATGTTAATATGCTAATATTAACTAATATGCTGCTATTTAAAGAAAGTGTGGAAAACCAAGATCAGCTGAAACAAGTCTCTAGATATAAAGGAACTTAGAGTAGAACTAGTTACAACAGGCACAAAATTGAGGCTAATAAACTTGAATGCATCAATATGTGAGTGTGCAGTAATCCCAGCTGGACAAAGATTTTGAAATTCTTCCGAGTTTCAGGGCATTGGATTGTACAAGATCTTCTACTCATGGTCCCAACAAGAGAAATGAATTGGAATTAGGTGGAGATGTGAGTAGAGACAACATGACCTGGCCTCAGAAGTGAAAAAGAAAATAATATCAACATAATACAAGGACAGACGTGTGCATTGGGCAAATCTAACACCACCTTAAAAGAAACACGTAAAGAACACGGCCATGAAACCAGAGAGATGAGGAGAGCAGCGCTACTTTGCAGAAGGAACACAGAAGCTACCTGATCACAGCAGAAACACTGCCAACTGCTTCATGAAGATAGCAGGGGTTGGGGAAGAGGAAGGATGTGGGTTGCAGAGACTACCAGCCTCATTTAATCTACCTTCTGTGAGGATGGAATTGTGGGTATTGTAACGGGATACTCGATAATATATATTTTTTTTTAATTTCCTTTCAGTGAGGAGTACTGGTTAGCATGTGTCATGAGTTTGCTTGGGGTCAACAGTGGAGCACTAGGCTGCCCAGTGCAAGGGAAAGTACCACAGTCTGGCCCGGACTGTTGCCAAATGTTGGAACAGAAGTCAGATTCAATGACACATGACATATATAGGCAACTGTTTGGAGATTTAACTGAATTTTCTTTTAAGCCAATTTTCAAAATGCACAGGGAACTTGGTTGTGCTACCCATCAGATGCGTTAGCTGATGTCTTAACATAAATCCTGTTGGTTTCAGCAAATCTTTTTGGAATTGGATGATGGCAGACTAAAACCCAGGTGAAGGACTAAATTCTGTGAAGTGATCTAGAAAGCTATGTTGGGAAAAGTCATTTAAGAGAAAACAAGCAACAGAAAAGGAAAGTCCAAAACCAGTTTAACCTACAAACCTCTCCCCTGAAAAGCTGTGTTCCCCTGTTTGAGCTCTCTGTTCATAACTGTTCTTACTAGAAATGCTTAAAAAATAAAAAAATCCAAACTCAACCTTCTGTATCAGGCACATTATTCAGAGTCTAAAGTGACAGGAACCAAATGGAAACATGCCTACATCACCTGATGACCACCACATCCACGTGCACATTTGATTTGTTGCACACAACAGGTAATGGCATGGAAATTCCAGCTCAGGTGTTCACTTATACCCTCTGCCACCAGCCTATCTTAAATACATTACTCATGTTGCTATATCTATAGGTCCCATATGAAGTGTGCATTGCAGCAGAACAAGTGCCACGTGTCTGACAAAATTGGCTGAGCCACAAGTGTTCATCGACACGGAAGAAAGTCACCAACCTACAGACATGTTGGCTGGTAACCAGGATGGGGCTGTGGAGAGATGACAATAATTCCCAGAGGGAAAAGAAACAGAGATTCTTTAGACTAGATTCACCCACCACTACTTATACCCTTACTCCATGACATTCCTGAGTGAAAGCAGTGAGTAACGTCGCTGAGGACACCTTAAACAAAGCTAAACCAAAGTCTTCCCTTATGTTCCAATAAAAAAGACAAGAGTATCGATAGAATTAATTGAGCTAATATATTTAGCACATGAACAGTTGCTAAAGAGGTCACTTAACATAGCATTGTAAATCAGATCATTCTTACCTGTAAAAAAATATTAAATAGAGTCTGCCAATCTGGGAAACAAATTACTTTCTGTTCAACATCCAAATGATAGCAAGCATTACCTTTGCAATTCTTTAATTATTTATTTTAACATACTTATATACACAGTGAGTGACTCAGCCTGATATAATAGTTTCTTTCAACATAATCTAAGTAAAGACTTCTATGACTTAGTGAAGGTTTTTAACACGTTTGAGTCTTAGAATCTTTCCTCAGAGGCCTTCCTAAATATAATCATTGTGACAATATCTCTTATGTTGTCATGATTTCCAGTTATTTTGTGTCTTTACTGAGGGCCAACACCATTTAACGATGTTGGAGTGGTATCTGAAATGGATAAGGCTTGAACAAAATATGCAACACACAGTTTGAAATTAATTCTAAGCAACTAAAGAAATTTAAAGCATAGGTACATGTATATTATATATTGGTGTATAATAATATATACACACAGGGGTTTTTTTAATGTTTAGCTTTAATAGCAAAAAGTACAGTAGAATTCCACTGATAGCAAGATTTGATTCTAGATTATCCATAGAAAATTGGTGCACCTTTTCTGAAAATCAATACAAGCTCAAAACAAAATGTGATACCAGAGAATTCTTCGCCATGGTCTAAAACTGATAATCAATTTGAACACCTAAATGATTGAATTAAACCCTAGAGTAATCAAATAGATACTTGATAATGAAATACCTCCATTGGAAAATGTTACTGAGTACAATTTTGTCTTGATCCCAAGTAGGTGACTGTACAACATTTAGGAGAAGGCCTCTCAGTCCTGACCGGAGCCCATAGGTACTACTGGAGTACAAATAATAAATAAGAGTACATGGACGGTAAACTCTCTAAAATCAGTGATAATACCAAGCATTTTCCATCTTCAAAACACTGTACAAACATAAAACTAATTCCTCACAACACCCCTGTGAGGTAGGTACAAAAGTATGACCCCCATCATTACTGATGGGGCAACTCATCCCGATACTACAAGGTGCTAGCTGACTCTGTGAGGGGGAGTTCCCTCCCTCATCCCCAGAGGCCCCAAAACTATGCAATTCTCAAGCAGAATCAGACTCTAATTAGCGACTTGCCCATATCCCTAAAATACGGCAGTGGCACAGCCCAGAGCTGTTTGCTTTCACAATTGTCACTTTGTCAACTGAGTGAACAACATTCTGCCTCCTGAAAAAAATAAAATATTACACATCAGTGCTGTGACGTGCACAAATGTGTATTTTTCTTTTCTTTTCATAAAACTGCTGGTACCTTAAATATCTGGAAAGGGAAAGTGTTTCCCTGCCAGTGCCTACCTTGTCTAGCGGAGCCACAGCGAGATTCTCATGTTCTTCTATTTTTGTGCATAAAAGTTACAGGTTCTTTTACTCATTTATGTGAAAAAGGACTGATTATTCATATAATGACATCAAATTCTATATTAAGGGGCATAGTCATCTTGGGTTTGTTTTTTTTTTTTTAGATTCAACTTTCAGGACCTCCTTTAAAACTGGGATAATCCTGTGGCGTGTACTAAAATATATGTATTCTCTTTTCCTTCTTTTTTTTAAAAATAAAGTCCAGAATGCTTTTGCCTAGACATACTTTTTTTAATATACTATAGCTAGCCATTTTT
>OU015525.1:95843700-95846200 GCA_907165065.1 Caprimulgus europaeus | reverse complement strand
CAGAAATCTCATTGTTCTTCATAGCAAGTCCGTTAGTGATAGCTGCAGCGTATTGGTTCCAAAAATTAGGGTCAACGTTCATGGCCCGAGCTGCCAAATCTTTCTGGAACATCTCGGAGAACTTGAGGGCGTCACCGCCCAGCAGAGCCATTGGGTTTTCCACAGAGAGGCGGCGACCACGACGTGCAGGAGCGTTATTCCACATGTGAGTTCCCATGTGAACCTGTGGAGCAAACAGGGACAAGAAGCACCCACAAATTAGCACATTCTGGTGAGGTGGCCAGCCTCAACTTCTGCTATTTAACGTATCATTTGCTTTTTTTCTTAAAAAAAAAACCCCTTTGAATTCACATTGAAACCGAATTGATTCCAGTTAAGACACAGTTCTAAAGCCCAGTCAACCTATAAAAAGAAAACTCAGCTCCATAGTATTTTTTCAATGTGCCACAAGAATAAAGAGCACATATCCTCTTAAGTTAGAGAACTTCCCATGCAAGCTGGAGGTCCTCACACGCGGGAGATAACTAAGTGCATTACTTGTGCTAGGAGGTGAACGTTTTTTCTGCTCCTCCCCTTTGCCTATTTTCATAATATTTTATCTCATGTCAGAGGCAGCGATTCTTTTGCTAAATGCAATATTTTAAAAAGGACATTTTTAACAATGTGTTCCCCAGGCTGTGTCCCGATGGTGAACCAGACTGCAGGAATAAGAGGAGTCACTCCTGGAGTAAGTAACCTGCTGTAAATCAGGAGGAAGCAGCTTTCTACTCTGCAATGGCTGCAAAGCAGAATAGAAAATGGAGATTTGAGAGAGGCATCCAGCTCTGCCTTTCTGATTCATAGTGAGGGTTTTTTTGAGGTTTTTTTGCAATGCAAATCTGCAAGAACAGCCAGAACGTGTCCATCAGCTGACCGACTACACGTGCCATCGTGTCTGTCAGGCCAAGTACAACGTGTGCGCACCTACACCCAGAAATTGTTTTAAAGTTTGCACCCTTTCACAGTGGCTTTTCCATCCATGTCTTCCACACAGTGGAAACATCACCACCACCATCACCATCCAGCAAATGTTTCTTTGAAGCTCCTGTCTCTCCTGTGTTTGGGACAAACAGCACTCAAAGCTGCTAGGTCCAAGTACAGTGCCTTAACCCACCCCCATCCCAAGCTTTTACAGGTTTTGGGGGTTTTTTTTTGGCCTCTTACCTTAAGATTCCCCTTTGTGGTAAAAGCTCTACCACAGATTGTGCAACCAAACGGTTTTTCACCAGTATGGGTGCGCTCGTGTATCTGCAGTGCACTTGCTGAGGAGAAGGTCTTCCCGCACGACTGACAGTTGTGCTGCTTGGGAGTCCGGCGAGGGGGGGGTGCCAGCATAGGGGTGATCCCTGGACTCATCACTGTCTGTGGTGCAGCAGGAACCTGGATTCCAGCTGGAAGCGAGGGAACCTCACCCAAAGAGATCGGCTTGCTGTGACCATTCACTTCCATTTTGATCATGGTAGGCGCTGTACTGGTGACCAGGCTAGGAGTACTTTGGCTGGGACCTAGAGTAAAGTTGGGTTCAAATAACTGAGAAGGCAGCTCTTTTAATTTGTGCGTCAGTAAGTGCTGTTTTAAATTACCCATAGTGGAACACCCACGACTGCAGACTGGACAAACAAATGGACGTTCTTTAGTATGGCTGCGGTAGTGAATTTCCAATGCACTCTTACAAGCAAAAGGCTTGCCACAGATATTACAAACAGTACTTTTAAACTTACCACGTTCTCTGTTGAGGAACAGCAGGCTAAAAGGAGCTTCTTCTTTGATGACCGGTCTCCCCGGGTTGGTGGATGTCAGATCTAATGCGCCTCCGTTTTCAGTTGCGGGTGGCGGACTGTCTGGTTTTTCTGTCTTTAATTGTATTTCTTGTGGTTCTTCCTGGTTACTGAGACCTGGGGACTTGGATCTGAAGCTTTCGCTATTGCTATTTACAGGGGACAAAGCTTGCATGGAGGAAGAAGACTCTGACATGGCAGGGCTGCCTGCACTCTGGCTTTCGAGATCGCCAACGGCCGATGAGGAGTCATTGCTCAGATGGTCACTTTCCCCTGATCCATTTTCTATGGATTTTAAACTGGTCAGCTGCTGACAGTTCATGACAGAATCAATCATTTTCATTTGATTCTCCAAAGCGGCAATACTGGAGATCACAGAAGGTGGCGAAGAAGGACACGACCCAGAGTAAGAGATAAGGGGTTTGGATGAGTCGCTTGCCGTGTCCTTTAGCTCGGGGTCCTCTTCCATAGAATTTTCATCAATGTCATCACCAAAGTTGCTCAGTGTGTCAAGATTCTTCTCATCGTAGGAAAGCTCCGAGTCCATGGCGTCCTGGAAGCCCTCTGGTAGTGGTGTGTTTGGAATTTGCCCACCCATATGCATACGAATGTGCTGCTGAAGAACAACCGCATTTGTAAATTTCTTCTGACAAATGGGACACGAGTGCTGTACTCTAAGTGGT
>OU015525.1:95796200-95838700 GCA_907165065.1 Caprimulgus europaeus | reverse complement strand
GTGCTGAAGCTGTGACGCTGTTTGGGTTAAGATCGATAATATATAGCTGTTGCTAGGACAATACTAGACTAATCCTTACGGTAAATGCTTCTGGAGAAACTTAACTATCACATTGTGTTACAAAAATACCACAGAAGATAACATGATTCACCACTGAAAAAGAACAGACTGGCCACAGGTATCCTGAAGCCTGTGCTGAAAAATCTAAAGCCTCCTAGAATGAGTTGAGTGAAGAAGTTGGCTTCTAAAACCCCATTTTCAGCGCGTACTTCAGCTTTCGCGCACTGAAAGCGTGCAGAGCGTGGACCTGCAGCGAGGTACCCACCATGCTCTCCTCTCCCCAGAGTCTTTCCTAAGTCTTTCCTAACTAAGACAACTCAAACAAATCCTTATTTACATTACAGATTTACATTTTTTACAGTTGAGGGGCCCGATTCTCTGGTCTTTATTCAGAATCTACTGAGTTCCCTGGTTGGTAGTACCAACCAGGCACTGAAAGACCACGTATCTCTTAAGGTTTTCACACTGAGAACATTTTCCATTACTTATTTCCAAACCTTGGCAAGTTGGGTAAGAGTTGCTCATCTATTATTATTACTACTACACTACTACCACCACCACTACTACTAAGACTATTAAGGCAAAGGAGGATTAACTCTAAAAGAAACCGCAAACTGTACGGCTCCTCTTCTGGCTTTTTATCTATAAAAATATCTATTCTTTTGTTTAAGGAGAGTTTTCTCTAAACAAACCTTGCACAAAAGGTGTAAATAATTAGAGAGGAGTTCAGGCAACATGGCCATTCGCATACGGCTGTCCTCTGATCTAGAACGAGCTGATCAAACGCCAGTCAGCTAATTATTTCAGACGCTGTACAGTAATCACCAAGCCCAAACACCAACAGTAACAATCAAAACAGGTATTATTTTCTGCACTAGAAGACAGATTCAGGATCTATAGGTGTCAAAATTAATGTGTGTAATGTGTACGCTTCCAACAGAAACCTGAACTACTGATGCCCACTGCCAGGAGGTATCAACATGGACCTTTTCAGATCTCAAGATAATAACCAGTCTAGCCTACTAATTCAGAAACTCAAAGAAGCAGCAGTTACCATTTGAAATATAACTTGTGAAAAAGCACCAGTGGAACACGGCAGTGCAGGTTTTTCTCTGATGATCAGTGCTGAGCCTGCTCTCAATGAAATAATCGTCAAGTTTTGGGCTATCTCAGAGCTCCTAGGCTTCTACCCTTACCAACTGGGGCCCTACAGTTTTGTATCTGTCCTTCCCTCACTTCTCAAGCCTTCAAAATAGTGAGAATACTTTTCAAATGACCCACCAGAGTACATTCATATGATCATCTCTCTGGAAATATTCAAGGACTGCTTTTGAAAAATATTTTAGTGCTAGAGAGTCATCAGGGCTTTTTCCCCCCCTTCGACTTCAGAGTAGACATACAAAGAACCTCAGCACAGTCTTTTCTGTTGGGAAGAAATTATTTCTGGCATTTCTTAAGGAATAAAACAAGTTAAATCTCTCTCAAAGCTTCACTTTCTCAGACTGGGTAAGCAAGGAGGTGACGCTGATGGCACCGAAGCAAACACTGCGCTACCATGGCTGACGGTACCTTCCCTGCACAGCACGCTCAGGCTACCAGGACCCTTCCCAGAATGACAGGCTTAACTCAACAACTCCTACTCAAATGAGTAGCCTTTACTCATGTTAGAAATGAATGGGAGTAAAAAAGTACAGTCTAGTCACACAAACAGCAGTCTTTGTGGTCCTGCCCCAAACAAGCACTTCGGGAGTGGGAAAAGCAAGATTGAAAAAGATGATTGATAAATATTTTTGTATTTTTAAATTTATGTATATATATACACACACACAATATATATGTGTGTATATATATACACATATATTGGAAAAATTGACATTTCCCCAGTATTTCACAAACGAGGTTTTTAACATCCTTTTCAGTAGCACTTATTAATATGAAAGCACCAAGATAACTCTATTTATTGTTGCTTTCAAAGTGTAAGTCCTCACCGGCTTGGACAGGGAACGAAGCTTATTAAAGAATACGCCTCTGTGTGAAAGGATGTTTTTGTTGTTTGTTAAAACTTGATTGCTTTATGAATAACAGAAAGCAATACTAAAATAGCATCGTTACTGCGGATTATTAAAAAATGTCAATGTTAAAATATTAAGCTAAAAATTAACTTTTTTTTTTTAGTTACAGCTTATACCCATTATAAAAACATAGCGTTTTTCCATGTTTCTTTATGTCCTATAGCTTGCTTTCATTTTCTAATATATTACAAAGTGATTAAATCCATTAAGTAATTAAGTAGTGAAGAATTTCATCTTTTTTTTCTTTTTTTCTTTTCTTTTTTTTCTTTTCTTTTTTTTTCTTTTCTTTTTTTTTTCCCCCTGAAGAGAAACAGTCACTTTTATTATTACGATGAGGATCTGCTGCACTAAAAAATTTCCAAGGACTTTGGGGGAATTAATCGAGTGCTTGCTTAATCTCATAGACACAGGCTGAATTTTGCAGTTCTTTTACTCACACAAAAGGTGTTGAATGGGAGTTTTGTCAAGCAGTCAGGATCCCAGCCACTAATAACCTCTCCACTATTTTCTTTTTTTCCTCATTAGCAGCCTAACAGCTCACAGACAAATCTGAAGCTGCTAGGGGAGGCGTGATGAATTACAGCACATCAAGCTTCCGCTATGAAAACAGGTGAAAAATTGCGGGTAACATCTCTCAACCGGTACCCGGGGTGAGCTCCACACCCACCCAACACTCTCCAGGCTGGAGCGATGGGTGGCTGTGGGGATAACAGTGACAGCTCACTGTCCGAGAGGAAGGGAGCAGGCTGGAAGGATGTCATGGGTGCTTCAATCCGCGTCAGAAAACACCCAGAGTTGAGAAAAAAATTGCCGCAGCTGCCGACGACGCGCACGCAGGGTCTGTAAACCTGGCTTTGCTGGACCTGAGTTTTTATGGCAGGTATGTCTTTCTGCTCTGTGGGAGAGGAAAGGCTCTTCTTGCAGGATGTACAAAGGGAAAATAGAATGAAGGGATGCTTCAAAAACCTACTTTGGTGAAACAGACTGAAATCAAACTTCACATCCTAGTCAGGTTAATTCTGAAAACATAGGCTGTTCATTAAATGCCCCCTTGCTTAGGACTAACTGCTCCCAGTCTGGAAAAAGCCCCAGCTGATTCCACTGTGTGTCATCTTTGCTCCTAAACCTTTTCATTTCATCCCAATTTAAATCACTTCTGGTTCTGTACATGTAAACGGCCTGAAAAGCACCTTTTCAATTCTATTAAATAAGAACTTTTACACTCAAATGTCCCCTGACAAGTCAGTGTTTTGTTATTCTGCATCATAGAATCCTCAAATTAAAGTCAGTATTATGTTATTCTGTATCATAGAACCCTCAAATTAGGTATGATTCGTAAGACACTTGAATGGAATCAGGTAAAGGAATCAAGATTTTCTATGCTCTGGTCTATTTCCGTTTGCTGACACCTTCCTGAAGCATCCAGACAAAAATATCTTGTAAAGGAATCCAACAAACATGTGAGTAAGGTATTTTCTGAAGCTTCTTCTTTAGACCATATGCAGTAATACGAACGACAGCATGGAAAAGTGTTGTATGAATTGCTACTGTTTCCACATTTGGGGCTGTAACATTGAGATTTGATATTTTCTAAATGCAGGAATTTCTTTCAGGAAGAAAAAAAATCCCCCCCTGCTCTTTCACCGAGAAGCAGTATACAAACTAGGAAGAAGTTTCAGGAAAAACTGCATTTGTTCACATCAGCTAAAGATAAAATGTCTGCTAACTATGAAGACAGATGTATAAAATGCTCTCACATGCAAATCCAATAATCATTTCAATATTTAAACAAGCAACATGATAAATATAACTCCAAGTGTAGTGTGCTGCTACAGGGCAATTATTTACTACTCCTATCAGAATCAGAATACACAAACTCATTTTTCCCCAAGCACAATTTAAATAAAGTAAGAAAATATATTTAAAAAAAAATCCCACAACATAAATTTGTTTTCAAAATTAAATTCATTTGGAAACAGTAGCCTTGTAACAACATATTGATCCTTGAGAAGAACAGTATTACTTTTTCCTTAGCTTTTATCATCTCTTACAATCGACAGTGCTTTTAAAGAAAGTTTTCTTAAATTGTTAGAACACGTTTATTTTCTTGCAAATTAATTCTTTTTAACTCTTTATGATAGCCCTGAATCCCATAAAGAAAGATGAATTATCACATACTGAGCCCAAGCTGTGAAACAGGAGGAGACAAATAGAGACCCCTACTGTGTTCAACAATGTAGAAGAAATTCCAGACTCAATAGAAAAATTTTCTGTCCTTTTTCTCAGACCACAAAAGCTGTTAGGATGGATTCGAACAGTGGAGGGCAGCCTTGCTATGCAAAAAACCCCTCCCTGACCTGGCACACTCGCTTGGATCCATTCAGTAGCCTAAATCTCTGAATTTGTTAAGTAACAGCCACCTGTGGCACAGGCACCAACTGGATTCTCCTTCCAGCATTGGTGGTTTCTCATTCGCAGGGTGAAGCACTTCGTTACCTCAAACATCAGCACATTTCTACGCGTAGGCAGACGCGGAACAGATGAAAACGTCGCAAACGCTGCGGAATATTTGGGCAAGATATCAGAGTAAATAAGACCAGCCTCATGTTTTTTTCAAAATTGATATAAACAGCTATTTAGTTGGCTGTTCTGGTGCCTATACATTAATTTGGGGTTGAGTAGAGATCGTGAGATCTGTTTGAATTTGAAATACAAATATGCTGATGTTTGTGGGAACTAAGTTGATTTGGAATGCATCAGGTTTGACTGGGAATCCTAAAAAAAAAAAATGACGTCAATACTTCTAACATGATATGAAGAAGATATAAAAAAAAACCCCAAACCCAAAGCAAACTAAATAAAGTAGCAGAACGAGGCAGAGCACTAGATTCTGCGTAGCTTTCCCCTTTTGCAAAGTATATAATTAACTACGTCTTAACCTATGTAACCCCAGCAGCCTGCGGAACGAAGCCAGCCGCTCTCCGAACAACCACGCTGACAAATTTGTGTCTGGAAGCTCACAACAATGTGAGGACCCAGTCTCCTGCACCTCCTAAGCATCTCCAAACTGAGCTGACAAGTACTGGACTTGACGGCACTACTCCTTTGAGTAAAATTACTCCCATGCAGGAGCACTTGAAAGAGCAAACCCGGAGTGACTCGATGCTGGTTGTGCAGCTCAGACATTTTGCTCATTTACCATTCTTTCTAGAACAGAAAGTTTTAAAGAAGTTTGTTCACTTTCACCATTTAGAGCTTTGAGGATGTCACTATATTAACAATAAAACATACAATAAAACAACCAAACAGCACCAGCAGAAAGGATCCCCTGAACCACTGAATAGCGAGTCGGTTTGGATCAACTGAAACTAAAGCCCTGCGGCACCTGCAGGGTTAATGAAGCAGCTCAAGATGCTGGCCTTCACAAAAAGAAACCTTTTTCCTTCTTGAAGAACTGTAAACACTTGTGCTGAACGAGATGGGCATTTGATAAGCTGTCCAGCCAGTAGGCAACTCGGAGGGATCTCTAGTTAACACTCAGATTCAGGGTTAACACTCACCAGAGCGGTGGAAAGCCCTGCTGCCAAGGTCAACTGCACAGATGTACTAATTGTATTATGGGCTTGACATCTAGTGGCCACCCCTGGCAGGGCAAAGCAGGCAAAGGTTAAATCAGCAAGCCTTGTCAGAGCACTTCTAACCACCCACCCCTCCGGGAGAAAGGCCTGGGGAAGCTTTCTGCCTCTCTGCAATCCCATCTTCACCCCTTGAAGGGAAGACTGAGCACCAATCCCACTCACAACTCCCAGAAGATGTCAACAGCCTTCCCAGATACAGCATCAAAAGTTTAGACTTTTTTTTTTTTACTGTTTCTTTTTCAATCAGTGATAGGGTCCAAATTTGTTTGTGGGGGAGTGGTGAAATGTGAAAGATGGAGGAGAGAACCAGTATTTCACCACTGAAATTTAAGTTGAAAAGTGGAAAAGATAGCAGGCTAAAGAGTGAGGACTCATCAGGGAAATATTTAAAAAGAGCCCTTCTGAAACTCTTATTGCCAGTTTTTAAAGATTCAGCTTACCCCGTAATAACCCTTGCTCAGGCGTGCTCACTTGGTGCACCCTCACTACAGCAAGGAAATACTAACGCCCTCACCCTTTAGTCCACTCTCTTTTCACACCTCAACTTAAAAAACCCACATTTTTAAATGTCTTTCATTCTAGTTTTCTATCACCCTTTAATTGTTTTTCTGACTTTCGCGATTTTTGAAGAGGTTTTCCTTGATAAGCATAAATCCACTCTCTGCCCAACAGTACTGTAACTGAACCAGCTCCCAAAAGTACATTTTGGCCTCAATTCTCTCTTTAAAATAAAAATAAAAATAAAAAAATATGGAAAACCTTTACTATCTTTAGTGGGAAATTTTAAGAGGGTAAAAGAAACAGGATTTTTGGCCCTTTACATTGAAATGTTTAATTCAATAAGAATTTACTTATGGAACTAGATTTACTCATGCTTCCCCTGGAAAAAAAAAACCAAACAGCAAATTACCCTCATTTTACAAATGCAGTATTATGAAAGAAATTATTTTTACATTCTTTGTTTTGGAAAAATGTGTCAGCACTGGACTATTTTAATGTCATGCCAGACCTTGTTTATTATCAGCAAAAGTGATTGACTCACGTCCTGACTGATGGATAGTCAACAGATAGGCTTGTCCTGGCTTGGCGGTCGACACATCAAATGAAGGAAAGAGACCCAGAAAATCTTCCCTGGATGCAAACTATTTTTCAGAAATGGCACTAATACTCGTTAGATTTTGTTTATTTTTACTCTTCTTTTAAAATGCCAACCTATTTTTACTTTTTTTTTTTAATTGTAGCTTTTCCTCTTTCTTAGGCAAGGAGATGTAATTTTCAACACCTAAGTGTATGCATATTAATAGTTTAATTACACAGAATTTAAACCATCACCTATCAAAATTTCCTCCTTCCCACTCTGCAAAAAAGAGCCTTCATGTCTACCTCAGGAGATGGGAAGACTTGCTCAACATCAGCACCACCAGATAAAATCTGACCCAGTTTTGCCTACTTTCATCGTTAGACACGCATCAGCAAATTGGCCGATTGTTGTTGTTTCTTTATGATTCCAAATATTTTCCTATGGCTAACACAGTTCAAAACAGAATATTTTTAAAAATTTCTAGGAATGCAGATGTTATATAGTTTGAATGTGAAGCCTCTACTGGAATAGTAGAACTATTTATATAAAGTTTCAATTACTCTTCCTTATCAAAGGGACAATTTATACCAGTCCTTCTTGGACTTTTGTTTTTCAAAACAAAAAGCTGTTCTCTTACAGCTGCCTCACAACAAACATTGGCAAAAATCACCTCAGTTCTACCTTTCCTTACAGCTGCTTGTGACTTCTGCAGTTTTAAAGGCAATCATGTCTCAGCGATGTGGAATAACCTCTATTTTACATGTAGGAATGTCCCTCCAAAATGTGTTTTTACCCTCTGTCTATGCAGCTATATAGATATATATAGACATATATATACATATATATTCTCTAGCCACTCGAAGCTGGCTGCTCCACAGTAAATGGTGTCCTTACTGTAGTGGAGCATGTGTGCCTGTGTATAATTCCAGAAGAATATCGAGTGCGGTCACAAACTTCTCAAAACTGCACAACAAAATCCCACTTTACCAAGATGAAAAATAAGCCAATAGTTTAGACTATGGTCTGTGTCTTGAAGAATGGTATTGTATTGAAAAACAGGTCCATTAAAAGAAAAAAAAAAGAAAGATTGCAAAAGGCACATTAGAAAACTGTCATTCCAGAGCTCACAACAAGGTATCCCTCCCACCTCAGACTGAACAACGATTCATCTTTGCCAGAATCTTCCCATGAAAAAGTCCAAAGCACCATTTGTCATCACCCTTACCAGAATCTCACTTGTACACTCTTAAAAATCACTTTTCAGCATTACAAAAACCCCCTCTTTATTATCCTGACTTTAAAAATACAAATGCTATATCCATTGTTTAATATAAAAATTAATCGGAGTTGAAGCAAGTGCATTGTATCTACAATTCGGAGTGGTTTGTAATCTGTTGAATTAGGCAAGTGTATTAGAAATGTAATTCCAGCTATTACAGTGCTTTACCTTTACTGAGAAACTGAGATTATTGCATTCTGCAGGCAGTCACTTGAGTCTGGCTGCTGCTGTTTTAAAATTATTTCCATCATCTCTTCTAATATAGTAAACTCAAAGTTGGGGTTTTTTTTGTAAATCTGTATCTTTTGTTCACTCTTCTACAGTGCAATTATTCAAGTAACATATTACCAGCTGTTTGTTAACACTTCCCTTCAAAATTATTTTTAAAAATACATTTTTAGCATTTCACTTTGGCCAAATAACTGCAAACTATTTTGCGTGTAAATCCGTAGCTGCCAACATTGCTAATTATCTTCAGATTTCCAACAGTTTCTCACCATCATGACACTGCCCTGCTTGGCCGCAGTTGTTTTACGCTATCGCCCCAAGCTGGTTAGAAAATTATTTGTTCTGATTCTAAAACTGCTGTGGTAACGTTAGCACAAAAGTTATGGCCAGACCAACTTTTAAAATCCAGCCTAATGTTTATCTTCCATCCCACTCCCCAAACTGCCTCTGCTGCTACGAATGTCCCTTCGCTTCGAGGATTACGCTCTACGGGATATTCACCTTTAAATCCTTCGCTCCTTAAAAATCTATATTCTTATTTCATGAAATAAATAAGAAGCTTCATTTGTTTAATCTTGCTCTAACAACAGCTCCCACCTTTGAGGATAAATAGCCAAGTGAGTGAACCTTTAATCAAACAATACTGCAGAGACAGTTGGCTTTCGACAAACGACCGATATTCTCGCACGGTGCAAACTATTTTTGGCCTGTTGCAAAAGACGCTCAGGAAACTGTAGCAAATAACTCGATCGCAGCTGTGAACAGAACCCAAGGACCCCCCGACTTGACCAGAAAAGTGCTTTAATTCGCGAGATTTGGAGCCCTCATTATATCTGGCCTATAAAATCGCTTTCAGTAGAGCACTGGCCAGGCTTCCTAATATAACGTGTAAATGATTTCCACTGCGCTCACGGGCAGCAGACAGCCCTCTGCTCCTCTCTCCTGCCTCCACCTTCCTCGCCTTTCTCAAATGAAAGTGCAAAAAAAAAAACCCCAAACCCAACAGCACTACTTTTCGCTTGTTAATTGTTAACGAGGAAGGGCTTTGCTGTATTAATTAAAATATGTCTTCATAAAAGGAAACATCGCACATTTCCAGAACAGCCTTCTTCAGGCTGAAAACTATTTACATTGTTGCATTTTGGGGCTGCTGTGAAAGCCGATTTTGTGCTATTCAGGGGCCACAATAATAACGCTTTAAAATTCCTCACTGGGATGCAATGTAGTCCTTTTGATGGAAAGACTGTCTTTCTCATTCGGCAGAAATAAATCCATTCATTTGATCATGTAGTCATTGAGGGCAATACAAAACAAACCAAGTGTGAGAAATTCTATGTGATGAAGTAAACAAAACAAAACCCCCCAAAAAAGGGGTGGGGGGGGGAAAAACCCCACAACCCTAAAAACATTTCCATGACAAAAAGATTCTTTGTCCTTAATCTACCCACCATATGCAAGCGTTTCTTTTTAGCATATCTCTTGTTCTAATCTCGGGTGACATGGCTACATAGATAAGATTCACAAAACAAAACAAAAAACCTAGTTTAACAATTTTTTTTTCTTTCTTTCCCCAATTTATTAACTCGCCAGGAGTGTCACAATGAAGTAGTTGGGGTTTTATTTTTTCTGTACTGAAATAGATTCAGAGCATGTAAAAGTTTGAAACACTTGAGACAAATGCTTAGACCTAGAACCCACCCCAGCAGAGACCGGGCTTAACAAATCTGGTTTATGGAATAAAATACTAATTCTCATCTGTTTGCTTGTATTAATTTATTTTAGATGACCACTGGTTCTGAAGAAAAAAAAAAATTAAAATGCCTTGCTTTGCTTCTGCACTGTGACAGCAGGAAGCATTTCTCTCTCTGCTATTGTCAACACCCCAGTGGGTTTTTCTTGGGTGGCAGCTCCTCAGCAGCTCTGGCCAGTGTGGGACTCGCTCTCCAGCTCCCCCCAAAAAACCCCTGGGAAAGAGCAGGAGCGATTTGCCAGTCTGACAGATGTTTTTAACCTGATGAAGTGCATTCAGCACTGCCTGAAGCTGTAAAGTTCAGCCACAATAGTAAAAATCCTCCTTGGGCTGCAACTTTGCTGCTTTTCTCTCCCCACAGATGTAACTTAAAAGTTATTTTAGTTGTGAAGAAGAATAATTAGGGGTGTTTTGTTGGGTTTTTTTTCTTTTTTTCTTTTTGAAGGGAGGGAGAGGAGGGGGGATAACACAGTGGGGCAAGGGGCCTACACAGAAAGCAGAGCACATTGGAGCTTCCACTTGGTTATGGGAGAAACTAAGGAAGGAGCGGGCTCTACACAACGAGGAAAAGAGAAACTTTCAAGTAGAAGCTCTCAACTTAGCCCAGGAACTGTGAGTATGGGCTGTGGTGTGCCTTTGCACGCTGTGATGCCAGAGACTGCTAAAGAAATTACGATTAAGAAAAAGAAAAAAAAATAAAGGAAATAAAAAAGCCCTGCAGCCCCCCCCTTTTTTTTGGTGGAAATAAGGAGTGATTACAGCCCAGCTGTGTCTGGACACTTGTTCCCAGCAGCTTGGGCAGCCCAGAGGCACATGAGCCTGCGAGGAGGGGGGGAATGAGAGGAGAGAAAACGACCCCCGACCCTTCCCCACCGGCCGCAGCTGGTGGCCGTGGTGGTGGCGGTGGTGGCACCCGTGTCACCTACCACTGACTGTAACTACAGCCGCAGCAGAGCCAGGAGGGGAAGGGAGTGGGGGGAGAGGCGAAAAGCTTCTCCTCAACCTCCTTGCAAATAACGAAACCCATTCAGAGCACCCTGCCAGCTCCCACCGGGGTCCCCTGCCCCACGGACTCCACCCCCCCCGACCTGGCAGCAGCCGCGGTGGGGCTGCCCCAGAGCCCGGCAGCCCCCGGCCCATGGGACCCCCGTCCTCACGGAGCCCGCAGCCCCAGGCAGAGCACCCCGACCCCGGCTGGGATTGGGGAGTGGGGGCAGAAAAAAGGGGTACCTCGAAAAATAGAGAGAGGGAGCGGAGAGGAGGAAGAGGAGGAGGAGGAGGCAGGAGCTGCTCCAGGGTGCCCGCTCCCTCAGCTCCCGAGCCCCGGCGGCTGGGGAGGCCGGAGGGAGCTGCGGGGTGGGCTGGGTGCTCGGGGTGGGGGTAACGGTGCTCGGGGCTGGTGGGCTGCAGAAACTTGGCTCAACTGGTAACTTCTCAGTTCTGCTGCCTCTTCCCTCAGCTGCTCTAATTCCCCTTCTCCCGCTGCACGAGTAATTGCGCTCCCACGTTCACCATCATCATCATCACTCCAGCTCTATCTCAATCCCAAACACACTCACAAAAGGAGGGGAAAAAAAAAAAATAAGGAGAAAGAGGCGCCGGGAGCTCTTACCGTGCTCAGAAACTACCTCCGCTTGCAGCTCTTCGTCCGATTTGAGATGCTGGGGTTTCGCTTGCTTGCGACGAGACATGCTGCTAACTGAGCCGGCTTGACTCTGCTTTTTGCAGAGGCATCAGCGACGTGGAGGTGGAAAAATAAAAAAAAAGAAAAAAGGTGGTGTGTGGGGGGGTGGGATTGGGAAAGAAGGGTGGTGGGGGGTGGAAAGAACTGTTCGCAAATAAAAAGTCGAGTTGGGAAACAAACCAAAGAGACAGCAACGGGGGGCAGGGGGGGGTGGAGAAGATGGGAAAGGGGGAAAAAAAAAAAAAAAAAAGAAAAAAGAGAAAAAAGGAAAAAAGAAAAAAGGGGGAAACAAGGGGGAAAACAAGGCGCTAAGCAGGCAAGCAAAGCGAGCGGGCGATTAGGCGGGCGGGGTGTGCGCGGTGCGGGGCGTGCGCGGCGGGCTGGGGCGGCTGCGCGGAGCGCGCATGAGGCTCGGTAATTACGCTTGTGAATAATGCATGGCAGTGAGCGGTGCTGGGGGCGAGCGGGGGTTGGCGCGGCTCCCGCGGGCTCAGGCTGCGGATGTCAATGACGGCCGGGGCTCCGCAACCAGCCGCTTCGCTCCGCCGAGCGGTGCGGATCCGCCGGACCGGCAGCGCCGCCGGAGAGAGGCAGCGGCCGCAGCGGCACACGCACACACGCACCGGGCAGGGGGGCTCTGCTCCGAACCCGCTTCACACAACATATGGGCAAGGTTCGCTTGCTGGGGGGGGGTCACGATCTTCACTTTTCTGTCTGCTTGTCTTTCTTCCCTCCCCTCCCGGCTCTCAGTTTCTTTTCCTCCGCTTTCTTCTGCTCTTTTCTATTTTTTGTTCTTTTTTTTCTGCTCTTTTTGCTTTTCTTTTCTTTTTTTTTTTCCTCCTTTCTTCACATCACTCCACGTCCTCTTCTCTCTCGGCCTCTCTTTCCCCAGAAGTTGAGTTGCAAGGCATCTGATTTCTCTGTGCGTGTGAGTAATTTCTTCCCAGGAGGAAAAGAAACTTTTGTCTATGCTTTTTTCTTTTTTCTTTTTTTTTTTTTTTTCCTTTTCTTTGCGGCGTGCGCGTGTGTGTCGCTCTGCTCTTCTCTCCCCTTGCTCTTTACACGCTGGTCTCTAGCTCTTCCTCCATCCTCCCTCCTCCTCCTCCGTCTCTCCTGACTTTTGTTCTCCTCTCCCCCACGCACACAGGCAGTTTTCTTTCACCTCTCCTTCCTTCTTTGTCTTGCAGCTTCTTTCTCCAAGCAGAGACTCCCCGTTGGTGGTGGTGGTCACTTCCTGTTGTCCATTGGTAGGAAGTTTGTTGGGGGTTTTTGTTGGTTTTTTTTTCTCTTTCTCAGGTTGGGATGACTTTTCGTGACACTCCTCAGCCTCCCCCCCCACCCCCCTCCTCACTCCTGTGTCCTGTTCGCTGATGACAGCGGTCCCGTCTCTGCGCCGATCAGCAAGTCCTTGGTTTCCAGCGGACAAGGAGGGGGGTCCTCTCCCCGATTTGGGGTGGGGGGTGGGTGTCGGTGTTGTCGCAGGGGTGCTCCCCCCACCTTCCCCGGCCCCTGGCAGCGGCAGCCCCGGTCGGTCCCTCCGCTCCGTACCGAGGAGCGCTCAACCCACCGCGCCCGCCCTTGATTTCGGGCAGATAAAACTTTCAAGTTTGGGAGCGGTGCGGGTCACACAGCAGCTCCTCCTACTCTCCTCCTCCTCCTCCGCCTCCCGGGGCCGCGCTGCCGCCGGGGCTGCCCCCAGCCCCGCAGCCCGACCCGCTCCCCGCTGCCTCCCACCCACCCTGCGCGCACTTGCCCCGCAGCCGCTTTTCCCCCCGCGCTTCGGCAAAGTGAGGAGGGGGTGGAAAGTCCTCCCGCCCCTTCCTTGCCTCCGCCGTCTTCCCCTCCATCCCTTTACAAGTTATCGGGATCCCCGTCCCGCTGCCTCCCCTCCCGTCCCGTCCGGCCCCCGCAACCCTGGCCGCCCCCACCCCGCACTCCCGCTGTAGTGGGGGGCTCGGCGGGCCCGACCCCATGGTAGGGACAGACACACCGCCCATTCAGGGACACACCAGCGCCCATGGCAGGGACCTGCCGCTAGGATGTACCCGCCGTCACCGATCGCCACAGCGCGTAGCTCCGCGCCTGCGGCTTTGGGGCGGGGGGCTCCTCCAGCGGCCCCCTCCATTGTTTTATCTTGTTTTTCTTTTTTTTTTTTTCCCCCCGTTTTTCTTTACTTTTTTTTTTTTTAAAACTCTTGGCCCTGCTCCCCGTTCCGTGCCCACCTCACCGGGCAACCCCGCGCCTGCCGTTTTGGGGCAGGGAGCTCCTCCAGCGGCCCCCTCCAGTGTTTTACTTTGTTTTTCTTTTTTATTTAACCCTTTTCCCTTTTATTTTTGTTCCAGCTTTTTCCTTTTCTTTTCACGTCATCTAATCTATCTATCAATCAATCTATCTATCTATCTATCTATCTATCTATCTATCTATCTATCTATTTATTTTAAACTCTTGCACCCCCCCTCCCCCCTCCGCCCCGTTCCGAGCCCACCTCACGGAGCAGTTCCGCGCCTAGGGCCGGGGATTCAGCGAAAGGGATTTCCTCCTAATACCCCCCACCCCGGCCCCTGTAATCCAGCCCTTCTCCTTCAAACACACTAACCGCGGCTGCCCCTTCCCCTGGGTAAACTTTCCCTGCTGATCCTCGCTTTATCTCCGCGCTGGGATAGTGGCTCTCTAGGCTTTCGGTTTAGTCCCCGCTTTTGTGTTTGTAGGCAAACTAAATAAAGTTAGAAGTGACAGTTTAGGCCAGTCCGGCCAGCTCGGTGACACGACTGTCCCATTAACCGTTCCGGTGGGGCGGGTATTCGTTAGAAACGGATAGAACCCTTCGGGAAACAGCATTGAAACCCCAAATATATGACTCTAAAATATTCAATGCCCCTGAGATATTAAACGCTTCTACTTTGCTGTCCTTCGTTTAGCGAGATGCGTATGTGAAACCCCTCACAATGATGAAAACCCTTCGCTTCATAGTTAAAAAACTTGTTTACTGTCTCTAAATTCGAACGCATTTTCTCTCCGCGCATCCCATCCTCGCTGAAAGTTTGGTGGCAGTCAGAGCGTCTCATTTAAAATATGCGGAGACGATCGTTACGAGTGAAATCTGTTGTGATTGTCTAATTTGAAGTGGGAGGGGACGAGCCCATTAATTGAGGATGGTTTTGGGTTTTGTTGTTCTGTTTTGTTTTTTTTTTCTTTTTTGATGTCAGAAATAAGGATTTATTGTACCTGGCACCGCCTGTGCGTGTCTGCTGCACGATGCTGTAGGCAGAGTGCAGGTGAGAGCGAGCGTCCGCGGGCGCGCAAGTCACGCTCAATGCCGCAGAGAGGGATATATCTCCGACTTGCTTTAGGTGAACCTCCTGTGCCCGAAACATTAGCTTGGCATGAAAGAGGACACAATTTCACCTCGCCCAGGCATTTCCCCCCCCCCCCCCCCAAATTGCAGTTGTATCAGGAAAGTGTCCATTTTCACCCAGTCACATTTCGAAAGGATTTGTTGCTGTTGCTCAGGCAACATTTCCCCCCCCCTAAACTTTGGTGTTTTCTATTCCTCGGTGCTTGATAGTTTCCCCCCCGCCCCAGCAGCAGACGATTTCTTGAAGAGCGTTTTAAAAATGCCTTTCTTAGAGAGCGGGGTGAAGGGGGGAAGAAAAAAAAAAAAGAAAGAAAGGAAAAAAAAAGAAAATAAGGTAATTCATTGACAGAATTATAAACCCCAAACTTTTTCCTATGTAAAAAGTAAAATGATTGAAAATTAATATGATTTTGCGGAACGTGAGAGAATCTTTAAATGGAAAATTAAAGAAACCCGTCTTTAATGTTTAATGACCAATGGAGAACACACCAGGCAAGAAAGGCATAATGACCAGATTTGTATCTCCGGGCATTAACATATTCTAGGGTTACCAGTGATCCATTTTATGGTTTTCTTTCCCACTTTTGCTCTTGTAGAAGAAACCCGCCGCGAATCTCGAGGGTCTCTGACCGAGATGCCGAGTGACACGGCCGCTGTCCCCCCCCCTTCAGCCCCCCCCAAATCCGCTCCCACCCCTCAAATCGCCGGGGGAAACTTTCTACCCGAGCTGGGTGGAAAACCCTGACAGTGCAGAGGGTTCGTGAGGCGAGTGGAAAGTTATGAAGTGATACGCGTCTCCTCCAGCCCCTGCTCCCCCCCTTCGCCCCCGCTCCCCATGACACCGCCAAGTTTTCCACGGACCTTTTAATTAATCGTCCTGACTGGAGAGTGAAAAGAAAACAAAATAATGCTGCATTCGCTGAAGTTGGGCTGTGAAAAACATGATCGCTGTGTGTGCGTGGGGATGGCTCAGCTGCCTAAAGCTCTGCGCACCCGCGCAGAGAGGACCGCGCAGGCGGGTCGGGGTCTCGGCACCGGGCAGGTGTGCGGGGTCGGCACCCACGCGTGTCCCGGAACCCGCCGCACCCGCTCATCTCCCTCCTCGCCGTGGTCCGCTGCAATACTTCACCAGGGATGGGGAGAGAAAGTTGGTTTTCTCTCCGTAATTAAGTCTAATTTGTTAATTGCCGTCTTCTTTTGCCATGTTGATTGCGTGGTCAGAAGCGACACGTTATTATTCCGCCTGCTTGACAATATTATTTGCCAACTAGGAGTTTATTTTTTACACAGGACACCTAGTTAAGCGTTTGCTTTAATTTTTTTATCCTTATTTAGGATTAATAAAAACCTTCAGAAAGCTTATCCGCAAGCTTCACTCTACAAAGAGCGTCTAAGTACTTCTGTCTACATTTTTAATAGAAGACTTTTTCTTCTTAAAGCCGTCAAAGTTACCAGCATGCGGATAAAGTGGATCTGACGTTTTGTGCAATCCAGCTACTGTCATTTCTAGTTATTATTTTCTGGTTATTATTTTGCTCAGCACCTTTATTCCAAAGGGCGTGCAATTAATTGGGTTTCATTTTCTATCGGTTCCTACTCTTCCTGGCAAGCTGAAGTAGCATCTTCCCACCTCCCCCCTCAACTTTTGTTTGAGGACCCTGGGGTTAAATCCAGCCCAATTTGGTCTGTTTAAAGCTGCAACAACTGACCGCTAATTCGTTCTCACATGAGTAGAGATATTACCATACTAATATTATTATTGGTAAGAAGGGGTAATTGATAACACCACCTGCCACTCTGCAGCAATCACGATGATAAATGTTTCCATCAGCGGGAAATCTGTGCTTGGTCTACCACAGCCTAACCCAAACAGCATGTCAAATGTCAATTATAAAGATGTTTCTTTTCTATTACTTTTTTTTTTTTTTTTTTTGGAAAGCGACTAGCCCCACTACGAGATTTACAGAGTCGGTCTCCCGCAGAACCGTTTTGTCTTGAATATTTAAGTTACTTTCCCTTTTATTTATCATACCCTCATTGGATCTAAATAAACATCGATTCAGATACACAAAAGCTTGTGTTCACACTTAGCAAAATCCACTTCCATTTTTTAACCTGACAGACGACACCTTCATTTAAGTAACAATTTTAAATACTTTGTGGAATATTTGTAAAGTTGTGGGGATATTCCCAAGGCAACATACGCTGAAGCTCATGCACACGTATAGATACATAGGTGCTGTATATATTAAACCACTCTATTTGTGTTGCAACGCATGTCTGTCAGCACATAACATCGGGAATTACATGTGGGAACATAGCGAGTGTATAAAATCTATATTTTTATCCCCTTTGCAAAAATCTGTATGCTTCCAAAAATGACAAGTGAGATGAATACTACAGTGTGTGTATATATATATATATATATATATATATATATATATAATATGTGCATGTCACACATACACACACTGTATAACATTTCTCCCTAACTCTAGCTATATAAATAGCGCCGTCAAGTATAAAACCTCCGCTCCCCTTGGCTATAGATAGGCTCAGACTATTATTATTAGTTTGTATTAATAGATGCAGGCCTCAAAAGACGAAATCAGCTATTGATAATTGCAAGAAGTATACAGCAGCTACTGTATCGATCGGCTTGTCCCTTATTCCCCTGGTATAGGAGAGATAAGAAGACACACTCTTTAGTGCAATATAATTTCTTTTGACCTATCTGCTTGCTACAGACTTATGATGAATAGCCGGAGTGGTTAAAGTCCTTTATCACGAAAGTTACCCCTTGATATAATATTGATTCTTTATAACTAGCTCCAAACACAAAAATCAAACTGTCCACTTGACCATCATCATCATCAATATCATCACAAAGGCTCTGGAATAAAGATCAGCACAGGACTGAAAACGCTTGCTATAATCTGCCCACCTAATCTTTATTCGCTGATGATGAAAAGAAAAAGGGTGAGTGGGGTGGGGGTGCGCGTGCACGCCGCGGGGGCGAGCGGAACGGGGAATGTCATCTGAAAAAAAAGAAAAAAAAATAATTAGGTTAAGAAAAAAGACCGTTCAGCCTCTTTCAAAAGAAGCCAAACGATGATGAGCGGAGTCAATGGTTACGCTTCCAAGCCTCGATCTCCTGAAGGAGGGGAATCGAGAGCGGAGAAGGCCCGATGTAACATTATACTCAGGGTCTCCCCCCGCCCCCAAATGCCCCCCGGCCCCTCTAATCACCCCCCAGCCAAGCCCTCTGCGGTGGATACAGAGAGTTGTGCGAGGAGCAAGCACGGCAGGAGTGATATCAGGCAGCCGTTCCCTGGCTTAGACTCAGGACTAACAAATCATCTCACTTTGTTTCCTTTTATTGCCAGATCACCTGGTGATCTGTTAAAAAAAAAAAAAGAAAAAAAAAAAAAAAAAACAAACAAGACCCCCCCCCCCCCCCCCCCCAACCTCACAGGGACAAAAAGGAGACTGAGAAACGAGCCGCTGATGTTTGTGTTGATGCTTGACGTGCAATATCTATAGGGTGGTGTAGGGGGTGAAAAAAAAGTATAATCCACATGTATATTGCCTGAAATTACCGGTATTTCCTTCCCTCTCCCAGCACCAGCCTGCTTTTGCTCAGGGTTCCCTTAACACAATCACCAGTAATTACAAGCGCGTGTACACGGGGAGAATGAAGATTGGGAAAGTGGGAGGTGATTCCGCTGTGGAGCGATCAGGACTGGGAAAGGTTTAATTCCCTGCGAGCTGTGCCTCCATCCTCTGCCATGGGCTGGTTAGGCTCGCCTGTACGGCGGGGTGCCTTTGAAGGGCAAGTTTGAGGTTTTCAGGGGAGAAAGAGGGGCGGAAAGAGAAGGGAGGAGAAGGGAAGGGGAGAGGAGAGGGGAAGGGAAGCGGGGAGAGAGGAGAGGAGAGGAGAGGAGAGGAGAGGAGAGGAGAGGAGAGGAGAGGAGAGGAGAGGAGAGGAGAGGAGAGGAGAGGAGAGGAGAGGAGAGGAGAGGAGAGGAGAGGAGAGGAGAGGAGAGGAGAGGAGAGGAGAAACCGGAGAGAGGAGAGGAGAAGGGAAAGGGGAGAGGAGGAGAGGAGAAGGGAAAGGGGAGAGGAGGAGAGGAGAAGGGAAAGGGGAGAGGAGGAGAGGAGAAGGGAAAGGGGAGAGGAGGAGAGGAGAAGGGAAGGGGGGAGAGAGGAGAGGAGAAGGGAAGGGGGGAGAGAGGAGAGGAGAAGGGAAGGGGGGAGAGAGGAGAGGAGAAGGGAAAGGGGAGAGGAGGAGAGGAGAAGGGAAGAGGAGAAGGGAAGAGGAGAGGAGAGGAGAAGGGAAGAGGAGAGAAGAAGGGAAGGGGGGAGAGGAGGAGAGAAGAAGGGAAGGGGGGAGAGGAGGAGAGGAGAAGGGAAAGGGGAGAGGAGGAGAGGAGAAGGGAAAGGGGAGAGGAGGAGAGGAGAAGGGAAGGGGGGAGAGAGGAGAGGAGAAGGGAAAGGGGAGAGGAGGAGAGGAGAAGGGAAGAGGAGAAGGGAAGAGGAGAAGGGAAGAGGAGGGAAGAGGAGAGGAGAAGGGAAGAGAAGGGAAGAGGAGAGGAGAAGGGAAGAGGAGAGGAGAAGGGAAGAGGAGAGAAGAAGGGAAGGGGGGAGAGGAGGAGAGGAGAAGGGAAGGGGGGAGAGAGGAGAGGAGAAGGGAAAGGGGAGAGGAGGAGAGGAGAAGGGAAGAGGAGAAGGGAAGAGGAGAAGGGAAGAGAAGGGAAGAGAAGAGGAGAAGGGAAGAGAAGGGAAGAGGAGAGGAGAAGGGAAGAGGAGGGAAGAGGAGAGGAGAAGGGAAGAGGAGAGGAGAGGAGAGGAGAAGGGAAGCGGAGAGGAGAAGGGAAGCGGAGAGGAGAAGGGAAGAGAAGGGAAGAGGAGAGGAGAAGGGAAGCGGAGAGGAGAGGAGAAGGGAAGCGGAGAGGAGAAGGGAAGCGGAGAGGAGAAGGGAAGAGGAGAAGAGAAGGGAAGGGAAGGGGAGAGGAGAAGGGAAGGGATGGGATGAAAGCGGCCAGGGCTGTAGTTGTACGCGCTGGGTCCAGCCCCACATGGGAGGGCTGTCCCGGGAGGAGATGCTCTCCCCCGCGGGCGCCCTTGGGCTGGGGGCAGCACTGGGCGAACCCGAGCCGGGCCGGGGTGATCCGGACCGGCCCCACCGCCCCTCCCCGGGACGAGCCAGAGCGAGGCAGCGGCTGAAGCCACCCGCCCATCACAGACACGCGTGGGGCGGAGGCGGATTCCCCCCTCCCCTTCCTCCCCTTGCCCTGCTCCAGCAGCCGCCCGGGGTCCTCCGTGGGCCCCGCGCTGCCACCCGCGGGAAGGGTCACAGAGACCTGCTGGCTTCAAGGCTGGGAGTCGTGATCCGGTACCTGCCATTCCCCGGGGCCTGGCCAGAGACCCCCACCCGTGGGAGCAGCAGCGACAGCAGTTATTGTCACTGCACTCCCATCATGCAGGGCAGGCTTCACTCACTCCCTGAGAAGCTCATAATTCCATATTTTAAAATCTTTCCTCCTTCCCACTCAGTCTGCAGCACTTTCTCCCTCTGTCCTCCCCACTGGAGTCACTGAGTGGGTAATTGGGGAAAAAAAAACAAAACAGGAAGAGATGAAGGGTGTGATGAATCTCAAGATGTGTTGAGGCCTTGGTCATTGCTCCTTGTCAGATACCGCCCCTAGCAGGTATCTCAGAATTGTTCACTGACCTTCCCAGTAGTTACTGTTAAAGGATGAAATAAATAAAAAAACCCAACCAAACAAACTGAACAACAACAACAAAAAACCCCCCAAACCAAGCCAAAACCCCAGAGGACAGCTTTTTGTCCAAGTCATGACACACAACTTGAAATTAATTATAAAAGAGGCATCACAAATGCACACAGGGGAACAGAGGATGTTCTTAAGGTTTTGATGCTTTTGGGGATAGGAAGAGACAAGGTTTCTCAGTAGGTGCCACCTCATGTGCAGTGGTCTCTTCTGAAAACCAGATGGTGATAGAAAAAAAAAAAGAAATGGGCAAGTTGTGGGTGGGATTGGGGCAGGTTTCACCCTTAAACTACTGGTACCTAGAAAAAGTTTTGGAAAAGTAAAAAAAAAACAAACCAAAACAAAACCAAAAACACAACAAAGTTTTGCTCAGCAATGCACCTCTTTACTGAGCCCTAATGTTGTGTGCACTATTGAACTTCACAAAATGCATTCCTGCTTCCCTTGGCAGGTCTAGGTGTAAGAGTTGATCGCTAACAAAAGTCATATAGATTAGAATCAATGCCCCTTATCTGGTGACAAAAAATAACATCGTGTCAGCATCGTGTACATCCTCTCGTCAAATGACACAACATAATTTGATTAGTTGAATAAATAATCAGGTATGTCCAGACATATAGGTCACCTACTTGTAAATTAGATTACCCTGCTTGGGTACAGGCGGCACCTGATTAAGAAACAGCTTCTCTCTGTGTCGCTCCAGCTTCCCTTTGACAGAAAGCCTGATATTTTCAAATGCAAAGGTTGTTGAAAGTGTTGATGTATTTTGCAAATCCAGTATGTGTTTTCACACTGGCATCTAAGACTTATGCAGTCTGTGCTAGAGATACCACCATTACTACCCAACCTAACTGAGTTGTCCCTATTTCTCTGCATATTTGCAAGTTTTAAATGATAGCCCATGTGCTGTGATCTGAAATAAGGAGAGCTGAAATACAATCTTTTTGAAAACTAAGCAGCATACATTTCCATCAATGATTTTGGCTAACCCACTCTGACTGCACACTCCGATGAGTAACAGAAATGTGAGAAAGAATAAAGTGTGAGATAAGGGAGCATGGAAACATTTAAATTCTGAAGTCCACACAGAGGAATATCCTCACTTCTCCAGATAAGTATGTTGGCCTTTCAATGTCAACCAGTATGACACAAGCAGCAGAAACAGGAGAGAGCTCTCAGTATGTGCTAAGGCTCTTGAAAGTTGGGGCTTCTTGGGGCTTCTGCCTGGTTTGAATCTTTCTGAAAGACACTCTTGGCCAGAGGGATCAACAAAAAAACTTTCTTGACATTTTACTTTTTCCATAACTTGTGACTTTTGGTAAATTAAGTGGCCAATATGCTGGAATAAATACGTTTGGCTATGAGCTGACGTGTTAATTCATACAGCATAGCCTGGGTTAGAAGATGTGTAGCGAAACAGGAGGAAGAGCAGAAAGCACACCCTGGAATGACTACTGGGTAAAGAAGTGCTGTTGAAAGGAAGAAAAAGCAGTTTGGGAAAATAGATGGAACACTGAGCCACTTGAGTAGTGAGAGAATAGAGGAAAGGGCAAAAAGGTGAAACAGAGATGACGGGAAGGGAGATTACATGGACAGAGAGAGAAGAGGCCAGTGCGTGATTGTGGGGAGGAAAGAAGTATTTTGGAAATGTCAACTCTGAGTTAGCAGAAATTAACAGGTGAAAAATAACAGCCTTTATTTTATGTAAGGAGTTATGCCAGGTAGGATTCTTATAAAAGCTGTAAACTCTAAGTAATAGAACAAGATTCTGGAGGATTTAAGTGCATCAAACCTATTTAAGCCTTTTCTTCTTTGAATAGAGAATGAATCATCAGTTTGTTTGAAAAATTTCTAGGCATAAACTGGCAGAAAGGCTAATATCTGAAAAATACCCCCAATTCTACCCTGATGCTTTATTTTGCTTTTAAGACATCCAGCAGCTGATAGTGAGTCATATTATTGTATATATTTTACATATATATTTTATATAGGGCACACCTTTTAGTTTAACCTGCTTGTGATGTGGCCATATGATAGCACACTTTTTCGGGCATGTACATTTGATTCCTTTGCTAATGTCACCTGGCAGCACTTTCATTCAAGGGAAAGCAAAATAACAGTGTAAGTTTTGACTTTCTGGGTTTTTTTTTCACCACTGAAAGGTATAAAATTGTGGTAATGGTGAGAGGGGGTGGTACTCAGCTAAAATTTATAAAGTATCACCTTTGAGTTGCAAATATTTACTTATTATAATGATATGATAATGCTCTCAACTCCTGATTTTGGCCATTATAGCAAAATCTCTGCCATTATAGTGATCGAAATCAACTGATCAGTTGGTCCCCCTGTCTGCCTCTGCTAACAGGAGTGACACCGCTGAATCTGTTCTCACTCCCCTTTGTGAGAATGAAGGAAGAGTTTTATTTCCCTATATGGAATCTGTTTCCTGAATGTGTCAGTTTTTGTATGCACACGTGTGTGTGTGTGTGTGTATTTAATAGTTGTATAAAGAGCTGTACAGGTATATCCATATAGATCTGTGAAAACTATCCATACAGATCTATAGAAAACTCTACTTTTACACCTCTATTCTCTCTCTCCTGCACACAGAGCTTGATATCAAAGTAGCATCTGGCCATGCACACCTCTGTACAAAAATGATTATCATTTTAAGAATCTAAGCAGTCTGTTGCAATGTCTACCCATGACAGTAGCTGTGCTGTGTTTGCCTCTGTCAGGTGCAGAGGAGAATCTGAAAGAGCCACCTCTTCCCCACAGTGGGAGATTTCTGGCTCAAGTATTTATTATTTGTGTGCTCTCAAAGAAAATAAATGCATCTTATATCATGTGTCACAAGCACAAGTTCCAAATGCAGAATCTGACTCTCGGAGGCACTGTATTAAATTAATGAAAGCTATGAATTCAGTTTGTTAGGTAGGTAAAGAAATAAATTTATAAGCACTTAATGTGTTATATTCACAGTTAGGCTAGAGAGGAACAGAGACACACACAAACACGGGGTGGTGAATCAGAAGGTTATACCACAACTACTGGTGGCTTATGGCTAGAAAAAAATTCCCGTGCTGGGCAGGTGATTTTACAGTCTGTGTCAGCAGCACCTCTGCCATTCCTCTTAAGCACCCAGTGCAGGCCAATGCCACAGACCCATGACAAATAAGTCAGACAAGGGTCCTGTGGCAGCACGATGGTTTGTGCATCCTTCTGTTCTTTGAGCAAACGTGGATTAGACCTGTGTATCTCTGGTGCTTCCTTCTCATCTGCTTCCCTGTCTCTGCTTCCACGAGAGAGTGATACCAACAATATTTTCACTTAACAGATCAGTCCTGTATAACCTAGTGCAAGTTACTCACTTTGAAATAACTTCCATTTTCTTTAATTGTGGAAGAGTCTAGGAGAGAGAGAGAGGGAAGGAGGGATGGCTGTGATGACCATGCTGTTCTGCAAGCCTTTCTTTCCATGTGTCCAATCCTGCCTGCAACAGGAAGCTGATCACTTCACTGTGACACAAGGCTGGTTGCTGAGCTTCACCGTTTCCCAGAGTCCAGGATGATGGTAACACTCTCCTACCTTGCCAGTATTGGATGTGTGGTGGTTTCACTCTTTTGGCTGCAGCCAAACCCAGTCACTTGCTCACTCTCCCCTTCAGGGAGTAGGGGAGAGAACTGGAAGAAAAAGGGCAAAGAAAGTAATGGATTGAGAGAAAAACTATTTAGTAATTAAAATAAAAGTCTAATTATAATAACAGTAATAACAGAATATGCATAATGAGTGATGCCCAGTGCAATTGCTCACCACCTCCTGACCGATGCCCAGCCTGTCCCAGCCAGAGATACCGGAGCTAAGACAGTCCCCAAACCCAAACTGCAACCCTGCAGGAGTGAGAGCCTGAGCAATCCCCAAGAGAATATCCCCATGTTCCAGTCAACCCTGGTTAATGTACTGACCAGAACAGGGTATGATATGGAGTGTTACATTGGCACATCCAAATCCAGTGCTGGGGTTTGCTGTTCACTATGCTTCTCCCTCCCAGTCCTCATGCAGCTGTGAACAGCCAAACACAATGGTCTAGAGCTCCAGCAGCAACTCATAACATCAGTACTTTATCAACTTTCTTCTCATAACAAATCCCACACTGAACCTAAAACACAGCTATTCTAGCTACTGAGTAGAAAATTAATTATATCCTAGCAAAACCAGGTCAAGATGTTAATTCGTGCTGCAAGATGGTCGTTGCCCGAGGATGGGCATGCTGTGAACCTAGGCACTCCTGTTAGGAAAGGGATTGCTTGGCTGCTCTGTCCTCCCCTGCACTGAGCACTCACAGCAGTCCTCTTAATTTTATCTCCAAAAATCCAACTTATGCAAAAGATTTGCTTTTGAGGAAAAAAAAAACCCAAAACAACAAACAACTCTGTTGTAAGCCTTGCTGTGTGATACTGACATGCATGCAAGTGAGGTAGTCTTGTTGCCTTAATTTCATGTACTTGAGATCCATATAATTTATTTTAACGGTCAAAAATAGGATAGGCAAGGTGGTGCCACGTACAGGTTCTGCATTGCCTGTTTCCTTAGAGGAGTTGTCAGAAGCCTGCTGTTTGCAGAGACAGATTTTGTGTTTGACACATCATGCTAACATCAGTCGTTAGGCACAACTGCCTGTGATCTGTGCTCTATCAATACCTCTGCACAAGCCCTTTGCAATTGCTCCTGTAGAAATACCTACCTGAGATAGCTCTGCAGTGGCCAGGAAATAAATGAATCAGATTGTCCTACAAGAAACTCATGGAAGGAGGTAGTGAGAGAACATGGTACGAGGCTCCATTGCAGATGGGATGACCCAGGTTACAGGCATGATATTTCCCTCATCTCCAGGACCCAGGGATACTGCAGGTGGCCCTACTAATGTTAAGGACTCTTGCAGCTTTGCTTGGCTTCCAGGTAATGCAGTGTCAATGGACATGCACAGTGTGGTTTCTCCACTGGTTTCTCCTGCCTTGAGGGGATCAGATCAGGAAAGAGGATCTACTGGAAATCTTGTGTTAAATGGCTGAAATAACTACTCAGAGGACTTCTACCATGGCTGATCACTGAAGTATGGAGCCTCATCACTGAAGTTCTGTTGCAGTTTGACAGTTTGTTCCATACCCTCTAGCATCTTTCCAAAGTATCTTCAAACCTACATGAAAAGCCTTTAGGTACAGACTAAGGGGAGTAGAAACCAGGTTCAGATTGTCTTCGTGGTGGGATTTTCCAGTTTTGCATTAAGCATGCAAGCTAAAACCACTCACATTGTGGTCTCTTCCTGTAATTCGAGGGAGAGAGACATTCTTCACCTTAACACAGGAACCACAGACCATACCTCCAGGTGAACAGAGGTAAGAACAAAACACAGTGAGAAAAAGGTTTTGACTTTGTCTATACAGCTTTGCTGAGAAAACTTTCAGTCCATGCCGGGTGAAGACAGGAACTCAAACTTGGGCTGGCTGGGTAGTGAAGACAAGCTCAGAGCTGCTCCTACACAGAGTAGATCTTCAGCACTGGTGGTGCGTTAGTCCAGCCAGGAAACTGTCCTTGGGTTGGCTACTCAGGCTGTTGGGAAAGCTGTCTTGAATTTAGTTGGCAAATGGGAAATTCAGTGCTTAGAGAGGTGTGGGAGGTTAAGAAGTCCAGGTGTTTTGTATGTATGAAGAACAGTAACATCTTAAGCATCCCTAAGGAAAGGAGGTTGTAGATTGTACAAAAAGTGATGACCATGATGAGGAGAAACAGACCAACGTCCCTCTCATTTGCTTAGGGGGGTGGCCTGAACATGGGGCCAAAAGTATTCCTGCTGACAGAATTCAGTAGCCTGACACCCCTAATCATGTGGACCTGCTGATTTCAGTGGGAATTGTGTCCTGATATAATACAGCGATAAATTGGGCTGTTACATCAGATTGGTGTAGGTTACAGTCATTTTGAACATCTGTTGAATCACAATTAAGTATGATTATGTACTTCACCCCCCTATAGTAATTTCCTTACCTAATTATATCCAACCACTTCATATGCCACTATCGAATTTGCCCAGGTATATTTCTGAGTCCGTACTCCTGGAGCTCCGCAAATGCTATGATGTTGAGACAAGAAAGCACTTTTTAAAATTAAGAGCAATTTGCAATATGTTACACTTTCAACATTCAATTAAATAATAAAGATATGAGAATAAAATCCTTTTGCAACTCCAGGGAGCCACTGATGGAATAATCTGCAAATAAGATTAAAAGATTTCAGTACAACCAAGATTGCCTTTCGTGACCTTAAATGTCATCCACATCAGATTTAATTCCAAACACTGAATTTTTCCTTTTTCATTAGTCAGTCCAGGAGAGAGATCATAATGCTTTATCAGGATGTAGAAGATGGGTATTAGCATGTGAATAATGATTTATTTTCGAGAAATACATACAGCTCGAGTTCTATTTCCATTTCAACAGTAAAACCTTTGCTGTATAATGTATGTAAAGCTCCTACCTGCAAACATGATTATTCCGTGCTTTGACATCACATTATTATGCAATCAATACTTTGTCATGACTTGCATATTTTTTAGTTCCTCTGGTAATTTGCTACTTTACAATTCTGACTGAATAAAGAAAAAAATCTTTCCTCCTATCCAAGTGCACTTTTGATTAGTAATTAGATGTTTACACAAGAAGAGCAAATCAGATGAAAGAACTATTCCCCTACCCCCTCATACATGGCCAAGATAATTTAGCCTTTAGTGAAACTTCAACCGTGCATGAGAAAGTCTGAGGAGGGGGAAGGAGGAGGAATAATTACATTTTCGTTTGGCATTAAAGTGACCGTTTAGTATGAATTCATTTCATAGACAACCTAATGTTGGGCTGTGCAGTGCTGGCTGTGTTATCTGAAGCAATTTAACAAAATAATACAAAGAGGAGTATTTGAGTTTGGGCTGAAGAGCCCATACTAGAGTTTCCAGGTGGACCACCTGACAAAATTGAATTAGAAGATAAACATGAACCATAAGAAGGTTTAATCAGATTATTTTCAAGAAAAGGTTCAGAAATCCATTTGAGTCACTAGCAAAACTGATTGCCTTGAGTGGGGTGTGGGTTTGTAGTCTTTTGCCTTCTACAAAAATATGGAAGCCTCATCCAGCTTTATGTATTTCCTGCTTGTTCAAGGAAGATTTCATCTGGCAGCACCAAACCATCCAAGCGAAAAAGCAGCAAGTTTCAGAACTCCCCTGCAAGGTATCAGCTACTGTGGCCTCTGTTTCTAGTAGAAGGATAGTCAGGCAAAGACACCAAAGGACTTCAGAGCCATCTGTTGAGGAGTCAGGCAGTACAGGAACCAGGGCTGCCTGGTGTGACTGGTAATCCTGTCCCTGCCCTTGGGAGCCTCGGATGCCTGGATTTCTAAGGGGATCTTTCCTGACAGGTAACTCTCCATCAGATCCACACCTGTGGTTTAATTAGGATGTATCCAACCAGATATGTTTTAACAAAAATGAGTTTACTTTGATAAATGGATGTTCTCTGATAAGAGAGCCTTCTTTACTAGCATTGATGACCTCAGTTCTTGTCCCCCTGTTGCAAGGAGCTGTGTTACTATCTGCTTTGTATTCAGATGTCATAGCTTTCATCCATTCCAAACATCTAGAAAGCTGCTTGCCTATGTTGGACGACAAATATGGACAAAACATTTCTGCCTGATGGGGTTTATGCATCAGCCAGATGCATGAGAGTTCCAAAATGCACTAACTGGCGTGAACTTAAACAGACAAGGCAGTAATGAAGCCTGAGTTAGGACCTGGGCTTCCTAGCTGTCTTCTGCAGATGTTCACTAATGCCAGCACCTATGTTTATGTACTAGAGCTTTACCAATACTTTCTTTGATGGATCACAACAATCCCAGTGACACTGTGATGCTCCTAAATATCATAATCTAGTATTCAGTCAAGAACCAATCAGAAGTAGACTGACTTGATTTGTTTAAAGTAGAATAAGTACTTCTAAACCAGCGTTCAGGGACAGATCCTCAGCTGGTGACAATCTAAGAATGATATATATATTTGCAAACATTATTTGACCATGAACTGAACTCCATGACAACTCTGTGAAATGCTTCCCATTGCATTCCAGGTGAGATTGAGGGTAGATGTTAAGACTATTTTTTTTTCCAGTGAGAACTGGTGAGCACAATCCATGGGACGTGCTTTCAGAGGTGCCAAGGACATGGAGCCCTTCCTTGTACTAAGGCCATCAACATTAGAGTTTGTGGCTCCTGAAGTTCAGCCTGAATTGTCACTGGAAGACCACTCTCTTGACATTAACCTGTTCCATTTTGCTCTAAGGACCATCTAGAAATCCATCCAGAAAGTCAGATAAGGATTTTTGGCACCATCTACGAACTACACTGTTGCAATAGTGGTTTAAGTAACTTACACATGCAATTTCGGACACTCTCAGTAACTTGTAAATCCTCATGTTTTGGAGCCTCTCTTTGTCTTTCTCTGTTTGGTACTTGCTTATTCCAGCAGCCAAAGTCATATAGGAGGTGTCATCTGGATAGAGGAACAGGAGATTCTCTGTGGAGAACACCCAGCTATGAAAATTTCAAAAGTTTTATTCATCAGAACCTTTTTTTTGTGTTGATTTCTTTCTCTTTTCCTCACGTATACGTAGAGCAGAAATATGTGACTGGTTTTCAGTGATGCACTGTCCAGGCTGTGATATATGAAATTTTAAAATAGTTAACAGCAATTCAGTTGTAAGAGCAAGCAATCGGAGCTCTTACACGTGTTAGTACAGAAGGTCAGCATAAGACTTCATGGTAATGGGAGAGAGAAAATGTGGTTCTTTATAGGAGCCAGCTACAGTCACCACGACTGAAATACAGGTGCTATGGGGAGAATAAGCACCAGTTGCCTTGATAAGGACAGTAACGATGCACCATAGCATGGAACCAAAAACAAAGGCGCAAAGTTGCAAAGGATACAGAATTTCTCTTCTGCAGGAAATCTCAAGATTTCCAGATTTATTTTCCTTCAGAAACAGCATCAAATCAAATCAGTGTAAGTAACATTTTCAAAAAAAATTCATTTTAAGCCCCAGTCTTTAATCTCAATTTAGAATACAACACAATCTGAAGGAGTAATTTCAAAATGAAAAATGGAGTCAGTGTTGTGAAAAGGTTAATGCAGGGCATTTTAACCTTCCTGAAGGAGTTGTAATTGTTTTTCAGATTTTGTTGAAGTTGACACTTTCGTACAAGAGCTTTGTTTTCAATCAAACAGCAGTTTTCCATTGAAAAAAACCCAACGTGTGGTTGCATAAGTTCCACTCAAGCTAGCTGAAGCATGGGAGGTTTGTAGATAAGGAGAATATAATTAGCTTCAATAGAAATTGTGTTAGAAGGCTGAGGCTGAGAGCTCTCACACGCCGGGTAAATACCACTGCGCTCCTTCAACAAGCGACTCGGGCTGTTATTTTGCTTTTCTTCTGAAAGGTTGCTGCTACTGTTCTACATCAGTGTCCTCCCTGCCTAATCACACTGGTGCAACACTGACACTGCAGGGATGAGGAAAGGCTTATCGAGGACTTATATCTGGGAGAGGATTTGGCCACACACTCCACTTATGGTGCATTAGCAGCATGTTGAAGTCCGTGGGACGGTTCTCACATCAGGAACCTGGAGACAACAGCAGCACTGTTGACCTGCCCCATGTTCTGCTCTCTGGGATGTCTCCTTCCCAAGATGCAATCTCACCAGAACACATTGAGGATGGTGGGAGACAAAATGAAAAACATGTATTCTAGGAATATGACACAAATGTAAATGGAAAATCATTTGCCCCCAGTTTTGAAGAGATTATTATTCAGGATTTTCCTCATCTTTTTAAGAACTGTCAGGAAGTGTTGATACACAGCTCTGCAGCATATTTTGCTAAGGCAGGAGTCACTGCCTGAAGGCAAACTTCTTAATCTCGTTGATTTTACAAGGACACACACTCATTCTTGGAATGTGAGAAAGATCTTCCTTCACAATAAAGTAATACCTGCCAAGAAGCACCAGAAAGGAGCTGGAGTAGAAGGCAAATAATTTCCTCTACGAGGAGAAGCAGCATAGTGGAAACTAATTGGCTCAAACATTACTGCTCAGTTTCTCACTCCAAATCATTTAGCTAACAAGGGTCAAAGCCCATTTTCATCTCCAGATGGTAGGATGACTTTTTATTAAGGCCAGTATGGATCTACTTGTTTTATCCTTCTTTCTACCAAAAAATTCTGGTGTTAAAGCTGTATCTTGAAAGTTAATAGGCAAAATATAAACATTTTAGTGTGGCTGCAAGAGGCAGTCGCTAGAAACCTGAAGGTTCCCACCTCAGGCAGCCACCAACCTCTTGCCACTTTTTTAGCAATAAATTATATTTATTAAACTACTTACTCTATATTTACTATAATTGAGTAAATTATTAAAACATGCTAACAGGACTACAAGCAACCCATCACTTTTCTGAACTACAACATGGGAAAAATGCCGTAGTGAAACTGAATTCACTGGAGCTGATTTCTGGCACACTTTCTCCCCGTGGTAGGACTTTGCACCTCATCCAGCTGACTGAAACTGATGTACTCAAAGTGATACTTCTCCATGCCCTTGGTTCCTTGGCTGCCTAGGATTAAAAATGCCCCTAAATTAATGTCTTAAATTGAAAATATCCTTAAATATTCTAGTTTTGCACTGTGTGAGGAGTGTTTCTAGGACTTCCAAGCTGGCTTTGCAATCTCTCAGACAGAAGTGAGCTGATCTATTTTCATTTTACCTGGACAAGTGCACACAAGTGGTACTTGTGATCTGATCCCTGTTTGCCTGAAAAAAAGAATCACACAGCTTCTACCACCCTCAATGGTGATTTAGGTACATCACATGGCATTGGTGGAGACCAAATGCAAAAGAAATCCAATGAAATAGTCTTTCCTTCTTCCCTAAGCAGGGTGATGACTGGAACCAATGGAAAATTAACTGCAGGTGGCTCAAAATCACTGACACTTTATTGCCTGCTAATTTCTTATCGCAGCACCTCAGTCTCCTTTCATTTACACACATTTCCTCTTTTCCAAAGGAAGGGACACTTAGGAGCAAATAACTTTTCTGTAAATTGGGCCATATGTCTAGTCCTCAAGGGGCCCACAGTTTCAGCCCTCACCTAGAAATTTCAGAAGAAATCAGAATATGACTCTAGAAGTACTAGAAGTACTTTACTGCCTGTGTGAGAGCTTTTCCTTACAAATGGACTGACTAATTGAATTTGAAGTCATTTGCTCATCTGGAAAGTCTCTGGTCCAGTATCTGACAGGGGAAGTGTCTCTCTTATTCCAATCTCTAAAGACTTTCTTCTTAGATCTTCTTGAAAGCAGAGTGTCACGAGACATCATTTTTCAGTTGAGCCAACGCTCGCCCTTTTCATTAACTTGGCTTTCAATAGACTCATAGAATATTGTGAGTTGGAAGGGACCCACAAGGGTCATGGAGTCCAACTCCTGTCCCTGCATAGGACAATCCCAACATTCACACCATGTGTCTGAGGGCCTTGGCCGAATGCTGCTGGAATCTTGTCAGGCTTGGTGCCATGAGCACCTCCCTGGGGAGCCTGTCCCAGTGCTCCACCACCCTCTACCTCAAAAACCTTTTCCTCATGGCCAACCTCACGCTCCTCTGCCGCATCTTCCTGTCATTTCCTCTGCTCCTGGTGTTGGTGGCCAGAGAGAAGAGCTCAGCGCCTGCCCCTCCTCTTCCCCTGGGGAGGAAGTTTCAGACCGCCATGAGATCTCCTCTCAGTCTCCTCTTCTCCAGGCTGAACAAACCAAGCGACTTCAGCGTCTCCTCACATGGCTTCCCCTCTAAAACTCTAAGATATTAGAATATAATATTCTATGATACTGTTTTAAGTGAATACGAAGCCCTCCTGTGATTGCAAAAAGGCCAGACGTAACAATATCCATCGCAATATATTTTCCACCCACCAAAGTAATTTCCTCCTCTTTTGTTTCCTTTTATGACTCCGATGCCATTCAGAATAAACTTTAATTGGGTCATTCTGTCATCTGCTGAGCAGCCACCATGAACAAACCTTTCCAGTGGTAAGTGCTGGTAGCAGGATCTCTGTCACAGGCAGTTGCCACTTAGTGAAGTTTCACAAACGTAACTTCATTATTTATGCATGCTGGGCTTTATTACCGACACCAGGTGTGAGCCAGGAATGCTTCACTCCACACAAACAGCTGAAGAGGTCAGATGTCAGCATTAAAGTAATAATGATGAAAAAACTCAAGGAGGGAGGTGCGTTCTGTCTGACACTATCCCTTGTCCCACGCCTCGTGGAGTGCCGCAGTCATAGTCGTGTGTTATAGTCATGTTTGAAGTGACCAATTCATCCCGGCATTGCTGGGAGAACACAGACATCCCTGCTTTCTGGTGGACACAAAAGCAACATTTTGACCTTAAATCTTACCATGTTTTAACGTGAAAATATATGGAAATGCACATATTACTCACAAACACAAGTATGGGTATTATCCGGTGAGTGAGCGAAGACAAACTCTTAAGCAATTTGATTTTCCTTTATTTCTGGTGTAAATGTATAGATAGCAGTGGAATGATTTCTGTTTTTCGTTACTGTGAGGGTGATTAACATCAGGTTCTCTGTAATGTATGCATATATACATATAATAATCAAAATATGTGACCAAAAAGTGTGTAAGATGTAGAAAATGCTACATACAGAATGACTTCATCAATCTGGATTGATTCCACTGAAACAGAAGAAATTGGGACAGATTTAGATAAATGTATGTCAATGAATCATGACCACAGGTGTCATTCTGTTTTTTTTTAAAGTTGATGGGAAAAATATATTCCTACAGACTTTGACAAGGGTAAGACCCAGCCTCAGATTTGAAAACATTAGAATAGTATGTGAGAAATGCACATAGAAGTTTTGAATTAGCTGTTATGGCTTTTCCTGTGTTATCATATTGTAGTTGTAATATATGAAAGAATTGCAAAATTTAATTAGGGAAGGGTTCTTAGGTCATAACAAAATTGGTACACTAAACACACAATAAATGTCTACTTTACTTTTAATTAAACGGCTTCCCCTGAAAGGTTTTTAATCACTAGTTTAGATAAGTGGGATTTGTAATGATTGTTAAGGAACTGGGGAGAGTGGCTGAAAACATGCACCTGCAAGCAGTTAGGAGGAGGTATTATGGAAAATGTTATTGAGACTGTAGAAAAGCTTTCCTTTATGTTTAATATGTTGTTAGAATGATGAATAATGTCATAATTCTCACTAAAACTGGAAAATCCTTTTACAGTAGCCTGTTACAGACCTTCTTGAAGTTAAACTTTTCTGAAGTCCTCCATCATTAATGCAGTCCATAAATGTGCTTACCAAAAAGGAGGGCAATGTAAAATATTCCAGCTCCACCAAGTGACAATGAAGCTAATATTAAAGAAACATATGGTGAAAGAAAACATGACATTGGAAATTATATTTTAAACTTTCAAACTTTGGACTTTTTCTATGGTTTTTTTTTTTTCTTTTTCCTTAAAAGCCCTGGTTGTACATGTCATCACATCTCCTTGTAGTGAGTCTCCAGGTTACTGCTAAAGTAGCTTCATTACAACTGTTAGATCATGTATTTATCTGATAGTTCTGACTTTTTTTTTTTGGCCGCATGTTTTAGTTCATAGAATGTTGTGAGTTGGAAGGGACCCACAAGGATCATCGAGTCCAATTCCCTGGTTGTTTAGAGAGGGGTGAGATTGAAAAATCTTATGGGATCCCAATTTCAAGAAATGGGGATCTTGACTCATGCCTATCTCCCTTGCCCCACGCATCTTCTCATCCAGGCAGTATTTAGTCTAGTGGTTTTTCCATGGACCTATATCCTGCCATTTGAAGCAATATGAAATAATGTGGAAAGGCTTTCTGACAGGAAATTAGGAATGACATGTTTAAGGCAAAGGGATGCAGCCACTGAAACAGTCCCTGATGAAGATTTAGAGTGATGGTCGAACCACGTGAATGGTTTATCCATTCTGCCACGCTATTGCTGCAAGCCAAGGGAGGTGTAATAAGTTATTTGGAAAACCACAGTTTAGTACAGTGGGAAAAAGTAATGTACCACTACTCTGACAAGCCACGCAGAAAGATATGGAAAAGAGAAACAGATCTATTTCTTGAGATGTAGGCAACAATTATGAATGAATAGACAGCCGCCTTAATAGATGAGTTGCCATCTCTCAGCTGCTTCAGCAGATGGCCTGCTTTGTGTGCTCTTGCTCCAAGTTACACAGTGGAAGGTTTGATACTGCTGAATATAACGTAGTGTGAAACTTTTAACAGATCACTACATGTATATTAACTATCTTCTTGATTGTGGCAAGCTTGTTCTTACCATGAGGACAGTCGCTTTCACTGGAAGCTATTTAGCCATCACAATAACACAGACACACACAGAATGGTGGGGTTGGAAGGGACCTCAGGAGATCATCCAGTCCAACCCCCCTGCCAAAGCAGGTTCCCTACACCAGGTTGCACAGGAAAGTGTCCAGGTGGGTTTGAACATCTCCAGAGATGGAGACTCCACAGCCTCTCTGGGCAGCCTGTCCCAGGGCTCCAACACCCCCACAGGAAAGGAGTTTTTCCTTCAGTTTGTCTGGAACTTCTGGCGTTCCAGTTTGTGCCCATTGCCCCTTGTCCTGTCACTGGGCACCACCGACAAGAGCCCGGCCCCATCCATTTGGCCCCCACATTTCAGATCTTTATAGACACTGATCAGATCCCCTCTCAGGCTGCTCTTCTCCAGGCTGAACAGTCTCAGCTCTCAGCCTCTCCTCGTCAGGCAGATGCTCCAGGCCCCTCAGCATCTCTGTGGCCTCTGCTGGACTCTCTCCAGAAGATCCCTGTCCCTCTTGAACTGGGGAGCCCAGAACTGGACCAGGCACTCTAGATGTGGCCTCAGCAGGGCAGAGTAGAGGGGGAGGAGAACCTCCCTGGACCTGCTGGTCACTCTCTTCTCAACACACCCCAGGACACTGTTGGCCTTCCTGGCCACCGGACACCCTGCTGGCTCATGGCCAACCTGCTGCCCACCAGCACACCCAGGTCCTTTTCCACAGAGCTCCTCTCCAGCAGGTCACCCCCAACCTGTACTGGTGCATTGGTTATTCCTCCCCAGGTGAAGGACTGTAGCACGATATTATTTTGACTATCAGCATCTACCCCTGAATTTGTCATTCCTCTGCTGTCTACCTGCTCTTCCTCTGTTCCTGTATTCTCCATCAAGTAGTCCATCAGCTTTCAAGTACCTGCCTTCACGCCACGGGTGCTGATGCAATCCTGCAGCTGCCCAAGGGTGGCTGCAGCCAGCATAGCCTGACCACACTGCTGGCTGGCTCTTTTCATGTCCATTAAAAACGAGAAGTGGACTGAAATGCCAATTAGATCATGTTGACATTTGGCAAACAGAGCTGTCTGCCAGTTTGCAGGCAGTCTGGGCAGTGTCACAATGAATCCATCAAGAGGCATAGAGTCTCCCTATGGGATTCAAAATCCAGCTGTCACTCAGAGCTATGGTGTCAGGGATCTGGGTGTCCGGGTAGGTAGTGTGGGGTTGGTTTCCCTATGGAAAGTGGGTGGAATGCCTTTCCTAGATTTCTGTGGCATCCAGTCGACATCCACCAGTGTGGGACTTGAAGTTACTACCTAAAGGAAAAGGGACAATGCGTCTCTATGTGAAAAGTCCTCGAAGTGCTCCTACAAGATGCTGACACAAACATTTATAAAACCATAATGAGCTTGGGTTTTCTGGCTACTTCAAACATACAGTTTCAAAGAACTGCAGCATATGAGGAAGAATTTCTTTGCTGAAAGGGTTCTCAGGCATTGGAAGGGGTTGCCCAGGGCAGTGGTGGAGTCCCCATCCCTGGAGGGATTGAAGAGTCGTGTAGACACAGTGCTGAGGGACATGGGTCAGTCGGGGTCTTGTCAGTGTTGGGTTCATGATTGGACTCGGTGAGCTGAAAGGTCTTTTCTAACTGAGGCAATCCTGGGATTCTGTGATTCTGTAATTTGCTCCCATGAGGTGTAAAATCTGTTGCACCAAGGTAGAAGACAACAGAGTGAAGTGCCCTCCTGGAAAGGCCACATGCTTCAATTCTCACCTCTTCTCTTGATTACTGAAAAACACAGCCAAAGCACCAAAGCACACACTGACAAGTATATGACTTCACTCCATTAAAAAGAATTGCAAATCTATGATGTCAAAGAAAAGTTGTTTTCAAACAAAACATCAACCACTATTTACCATTTTTGCTTTCTGCTCTCATTAAAGTGTTTATACAAATTTGCAAAACTGGCTAGTAGATTCCTCGGAGGAGAGGGGGAAAGAGAATATTTTAGCAAGTGCTTGGAGTTATTGCTGTAAGTCTTGAATAATTCTCATCCTCTGCCTCAGAAAAGAAAAGGACTAAAACCATACTGATGATTCTTAATCTTATTAGAGATCTGTGTCTCAGCTGATCTTGTAACACTCCAGGCTGACTGCCATGAGTGACACCAGCTTGGAGATTAGGGCGTCAGAGGACCTGAGTGAGAAGCGACATCCAGAATAGTAGATCTTGGCCAGGGAAAACCCAGGATATTCAAATGTGATGGAGCATTTATCAGTAACTTCCTGTGCAATCAGCCAAAACCTGCTTGAAGATGACTCCATGTCCCGGTACTCTTGATGGCTGGGAAATGCACTGATGTCTTCTGCAAATGCAGAAATGCTTTGTGGCTGACACTTTATAACCTTGCATCTTGTGGACTCATTTATAACCATGCAGAGTCCCCACACTTAGGTTTTTCCACTTACTTAGGCTGGGGATAACTTTTCATATTGAGTTTCCACAGAAGCCAGTGAGGTACAGAGAAGGAAGTGCACTGAGCATCTTGATGCAAGGCATCGTTTCTGAATCGAGTTCACATGGCAACTTTCTGTCTTTAAAATCACGCAGGTAAGGTTGTTATTTCAGCCTGGTGAGAGGAAAGATGTGACATGTTGAAAGAGAAAACTAGTATTTGTTAAACAGGAAAAAAACCTACCAGTGTTAAATACACAGTGCTTTAGTACAGGTGTCAACATAGGAATTAAACCTGTATTGTGTGCTGCAAAAATATGTTTGTTTATTTGTTAGTTGTTTTTTTTTTTCTTTTCTCTTGAAATTCAGCATTCTCCGAGGACTAAGATTTTAATTTCCCTCATCAGGCTGTGTAAACAAGGAGAGATTGTGCTAACAGACTCTTGGAGTATCCAGGGCCTGTTCTGCACACAAAGCTACACAGTCAGTGGCAGAGCTCCGGCTAATACTCAAGATAAGATGGAGCGGTCTCTGGGCCTGTGGTGGGAAAGTGCTCTCATGACACTCAAGCCTGATGAGCTACGTGAATTAATGCAAAATAGAGTTCTGAAAATGCAGACTTAGAAAAACAAAGCAGTCATTTTCTCTTTACTAAAGTCTACTAGTTGGTAGTCTGAAAATCTTTACATCTTACCATTGTGGTGGCCAATGCAAGCATTTCCTTGTGATGAAGAAAAGCAGAAACCTGTTCCTTGCAGTGCAATGCTAGAGAACAGTACCTGCAAGAAGGAAGAGTCAGAAGAGATGAGCCTTCAAAATGATTAAGGGAGGCAACCTTCCTAGAGGGAGGTGGAGGAAGGGGAAGAGTGACTTGGAGCCTGTTGAAGCAAGCCCACTGGTGGTGTGTAGTGTGGAAAGGTCAGCATGGAGAGCTTGGAGTAATAACTGGAGAATTAAAGTGAGAGGCACGTGTTAGACAAGTTCTGTTGGCCTGAAACTGCTTGCTCTGAAGCACACTCGCTCCTCAGAAGACTTGTAGCCACGTCATTGACACAGGCTCTACTTTCCACAGCTTCTTGTTAGAAATGAGCTAGAATATTGTGGGAGCCAGAAGGACCTGTGACCTAGCAAGCTGTAGAGGAGTCACTGTCATGCTGCTGTCTAACCCCAGATGCTTTCCCCTCTACATCTGTAAAGGTTATGGGACCTTCAGTGTCTAACCCTGCCCCAGACGTATTGCAGAGAGCACCCACAATGAAAGAGGAGCATTGCAGTGACTTCCTTCCCCATTTATTCACTGATGTTGCTGCTTCTTTCCTCCCACACAGGACTTTCCCAGCTAACTCTTAACATTTCTGCCTGCTTTTGTAAAGAAAAGAGCCACTTGTACTTATGTCATGCAAAATTTAATACGAAAGCAAGATCTCCTGAACCCATCCTACATGCCATATTTCCACTCCCACCTTTCACATGACATTTGTGACATAGGGGAACATTTTTGGGTGATAAGCTTCACTATCTCAGAGGCCTGTTAAATGCTATGGAAATCCTGAGGGCTGTGTAAATATAAACAATAACTGCAAACTCCTGTCTGGAGGGTTGGGTTTTTTTTAACCCAGTTATTTATTTCCATACTTTTAGCATCTCTATCATACACTTGAGATGTGAAGGAAGATTGCTGTATTGTTTGCTCCTGCATCAGCCACATCCAAAAAAATCTGAAAAGGAATTTCTTTTTTTTTTTTTCTTTTCCCCCCGATAATTGCTTGATCACGTGATAACTTTTTTACACTCATATATAAAATTTGGAACAATTGGCCCAGTGGATAAAGTTACTCCCATGTGTAACTCCTTGTTGGACCAGATCCCCAGTTTGGACTTCCTTAAGGTGAATAACTGCAGGTAGAATCACAGAATCATAGACTGTTGTGAGTTGGAAGGGACCCACAAGGATCATGGAGTCCAACTCCTGTCCCTGCACAGCACAATCCCAACATTCACACCATGTGTCTGAGGGCCTTGGCCAAATGCTGCTGGAATCTTGTCAGGCTTGGTGCCATCAGCACCTCCCTGGGGAGCCTGTGCCAGTGCTCCACCACCCTCTGCCTCAAGAACCTTTTCCTCATGGCCAACCTCACCCTCCCCTGCCACATCTTCCTGCCATGGCCTCTGCTCCTGGCGTTGGTGGCCAGAGAGAAGAGCTCAGCACCTGCCCCTCCTCTTCCCCTTGGGAGGAAGTTCCAGAACGCCATGAGATCTCCTCTCAGTCTCCTCTTCTCCAGGCTGAACAAACCAAGCGACCTCAGCCTCTCCTCATATGGTTTACCCTCTAAATCCTTCACCAAAATGGTGGCCAAGCAGTGTTCTGTAGCACAGCGATGCGTCTGTTCTCCCTGCAGAAACACTTTAGCCAGTGACTGGTCCATAGCACTGTGTAATCACTGTTATTATTTGAGGAGGAGTGAGGGAAGAAATGTAAACAGCAGTTTGCTTTTGTGACCTCTTTTGTTCTATCCCATACTTAGTGCTTTACCTTCTGCACAATGGATGACAACGGGCAAATCAACAAACCCAACAGTTGCCCCCACATCCACTGGGTTTTTGTTTCACAGATACAGTCTCTGGGCTGCTTGCTTGTTGACATGGTTAATGCAAGAAGGGATGTTGCCCATCCCTCCAAACTCTGCCATTCCTAAGCAAAACCAACTCCAATTTAGGGAAGTCCTTTGTTAATTAGATAACTCAGTCTTACAAGATAGAATTTTTAAAGGATAACAATCTTATAAAAATCACCATTGTGGGCATGGATATGCCACAGTTAAATGCAATATTTGACAGAACTAATGGAAAGAGATCTGAGTGCATGGGAGTGGGGGAGAATAGATAATTTCTATATTCAATTTGCACTTTTGGTGGCACTTTCTGTGTGATTAGTGGCACTGAACCCCCTGGCTATCCAGGTAAACATTTTCCTGTTTTGTGTGTTCAGGATTAAACACTAAACATCACTTGAAAGGGTAAAATGAATTCCTTAGGAATGGAGGAAAAGAGGTTGTAGCAACTCTGTCAGGAGATTCATGCTGAGACATAAAATCTGAAGCAAATTTTAACAGTATAATTGTATTTTGCAATGCAGGGAGTGGTAGATTTAAGCCCCCCATTCTGCACTGCTTACACAACGCTTTGGTGGCCCTCCATGTAGTCCTTTATCTTCCCTGGTTCTTACAACACTTAAGGTTTATTATCCACCTCCAGTATTAGTTTTTCTTTATAAGGTTCATCACCAAAATTGACAGGAAACAAAGTGCATATAAAACTGAACACCGTGGTTAAGTATTTCCCTGAAATGCTTTAAGTCTGGTGTTTAAAGGCTTTAAGATTAATTGGTAAGCACATGTAAAAATTGTTACACTAGTGAACAGCAGAAGCAATTATTACATTCTATCAGTCACTCAAATCGAGAGATTAATCTGTGTTAGAAAAATAATTATTTCTGATATCCAGGAAATGATTTTTTTTTTTTCCCAGTAATAATCAATAGTATCAGATGGTTCTTTTCCATTACATTTTAAGGAGAAATATTTACTTATTCTAAGGAGAAATATTTACTTATTTGTAAAGAATTGTGATTATAAGACAGGCACAATTATGTCATTCTTATTACTGAATGAATAGATGTGTTTATATGATATTCGTTTCTTTAGTCATAATGATGCAACTCCCCTGCACTTGGTAATGTATATATATTTATATTTATATAAAATATATATTTCTAGCTGCAACACAAAGAAATCTGTTGAAAGGGTAAGTCCCTGAGAGAGCAGGCTCTGTCCTTCGCTGGGTTTTGCTGAGTTCAGTGCAACGAAAGCACTTCATAAATAACGGTTAATCCAAGATAGCTGCTGACCGTCTCAGAGTTTTGATATTTATATCCATTACTTACCTGTTTTTCTATATCCCTAATGAAAACCACCAGTTTGCAGAACAATTCTCAGAAAGGGATACTTTCTGTGCCCCCTTTGAAAAAAAAGATCTTGTTTTCACTGGCCATTTCAGTTGCTAATTTTGCCTCCAAGTCACAACACAGTGTTCTCAGTAACTCCTTTACCGATGCCAAATGAAAAGCAAAACAAAATATACATTACAATAACTATCTGTAGACTCTAATGGCTTAAATAAATCCTCACTAGGCATCAGCACCTAGAGAAAATAAAGAAAAACCAGAAATAATATGGTTTAGACCTGATGAGCAGTAGTTTTAATAACCTGATTTATGGCAAATGAAAGAACACGTAGGTATTCTTTCCACTGCTGATTCATACAGAATACTATTATTCTGGATGCTAATTGAAATATTGTGGTTTTTCTCTTGCTGTAATAATAGAAAAAAAAAGTCTTCAGCTAAAAGGAGCACATAGCTTGCTGAAAAGAATAAAAATGCTTAAAGCAATATATAAATCCATACACCTCCCCTTATATATCCATACACCCCCTCACTTCCTTTTTATCCACATACAGGTATACAGAAAATAAATTTTTCCCTACTAATAACAGAAACAGAGTCCATAGTATCTACAGCTACATATAAATTTTCTTTATAATTATATTTAGGAT